>PVJA010004189.1:0-88307 GCA_004027025.1 Myocastor coypus | reverse complement strand
AAGGCCAAGAAGCCGCCTAGGACTCCCTCTGCCCTCAGATGCAGCAAGGCTGTGCAGGGAGCCAGGGTCTTATCGCCATGGGGCCAAGGAGGTGTCTCTGCCATCCTCAGGTGTGGGCAGAGGTTGGGGGCGGATGGACTTCTGCCTTACTTATCACGCAGTAGCTCCCCGTACCCGCCTAGCAGAACCGTGCAGAAAAGTCATACCGAGCACAGGGTTTCAGCGTGGCGGCTCCTGCCAGCACTCCCAGCACCCGGAGGCAGAGGAGGGAGGGCACGAGAGAGCCCCCAGAGCTCAGGTGGAGACTCCTTGCCAGAGCACTGCTCAAAGCAAGACAATGGAACCTACTCTTGTTCTTGTTGACCTTTCTAAGGACTAATGGAGACTTTTAAAAAGAGAAAGACCAGACAGCCACCTGGCTTAATGCCATGGATGTTTTTTAGTAATTCAACCCCACAGAGCTAGCAGGTCACCCCACGTGTCCCAAGTTGGTGAGTCAGGTTTAGCAGTGACACTCCCCAAAACTTGTTCTCCCAAGACGTATTGACATCTCAGGGCAGGGCCACCGGTGGGAGATACCTGCCAGGTGGTCCCGGGTGTGCAGTGGCACAGCGTCCTCGCTGGCACTGGGCGATTCAGGAGGAATAATGGGCCGACGGGCAGTGTGTCCCACGTGGTGCCTGTCGCTGCTGCTCAGGATGCCTGGCCCGCAGTGAGACCAGAGCAAGAGGCCACCGTCAGACACCGGGGAGGATGAGAGCATACCCCAGGCACATGGCTGGCCGGCAGTCACCAGTTGCAAGGTGTGTGGACCTGGGGTGAAGGTTCCCATGTCCAGGGGAGCTCCTCTGGGAGGGGGGAGCCTGCAAGGGCGGAGGAGGGAGGGAGGATCCTCGAGCTCTCAGCATCTCCAAGACCTGTCCCTCCCAACCTGCTCACAGGACGCACTCCCTGCGCCCCAGACAGGCCCCTCTAGACACCTCACAGAGACAGCAAAGCAGGACGCCACAGCCCACACTTCAGACAGTGCACAGAAGATCCAGGGACAGTCCCGGATCGGGTGGGATGGCGATCAGGGACAGAGAGCCCTGTGTGTTCTCAATTGTGTGCTCACAGGCCACCGTCCAGGCAACACAGGAAAGTACCGTTGTCACCACAGTTACAGTTGTTACCAAGATGACAAAGCTTTAATGTAAACACAGCTTTCTACTTCCAATGGTGAAGAACTTGACATTTCCCTGAAAGCAGAAAATGAGCGAGAAATTCTTCTGCTTCTGAGACAGAAGGCTATAATGCAAGGGCCACACTCAGACGCTGCAGGCGGGAACAAGGTGGGCATCAGTGGAGTGGCCTAGGAGTGCAGAACCAGTCTTCCTTGGCAGACGTCCGCCCTCCAGAGCTGCGCACCAAGGCTAGCTGGAGAACACTGCCAATTTCCCAGGGGCCCTCCGTGAAGACACGAGCCAAGCACCCAGCATGCGGACAGCTAGGCCCGCCCCCATGGGTGGTGCCTGGGGACAGCCAGTGCGCCTGCGAGGAACCTAGTGGGAGCAGAGCCTTCTCTCCAGGGACTCCAGAGAAGGCTATTTATGGGAACAGAAAGTTTAAAACATTTACCATGAACTCAGAATTTTCAAAGCATCGTTTAAGATTGATTGAACAAAACAAACATGAAAATGCGCTACACAGCCGCAAACGTGCACATACAGCATGCACACACCACACAGGCACAGACCACATGCGCAAATAGCCACACTGTTATGGTTTATGTCTAACTGTCCCCCCAAAGCCTCATGCCGTCCTGGGGCAGGGACTTCTATAGGTTGAGACTTGACTCATGAGTCGCGGGGATTATGTGATGTAGTAATGATCTGGAGTTTGAGACTTGATCCATGATCCCTGGGATTATGTGTTTTAAGTACTTCTGGGATTATGGGCGTGGCCTAAGGCAGATAGGCTGAGGCAGAGAGCCTGAATGTAATATAAAGAGAGACAGAGAGACAGACTAGTGCTGTTGCTCTCTGTTCCCCTGCTTGGTCAATTGCCTCTGTCGCCATTGTTGCTGTTCCGCCACCATGAACTGGATGCTCTCTGCCCTGTTCCACTCAGCCTTGCGCCAGCCGAATATAGACTGAAACCTCCAGTAACTGTGAGTTAAATAAACCTTTCCTTCCTTGATTTTGGGTGTTGGATATTTGTCCCAGCAATGAGAGAAAAGTAACTAAAACACACGCGTGCCTCCGAGGAAAGAACAAAAAAGTGTTCAAGAGAAAAGCAATAGCTCTGGAAAGAAAAGTTTATTTTCCATGTTGAACCTTAAGCCTAACTCTGGTTTCTATCCTCTTGTGGCTTTTGAAATGATGCAAAATATGTTTATGTTCTGAGCTATAGTCTTGGTATTTCAAATTGACATCGACTGATGTCTAGAACTATATCATTTTCAACCAGTTATAAATTTGCCTTGATAACTATGTTTACATAGAAGACAATTTCAATAGCTTTCCTAGCTGTAGCAAAAATACCAATGATTCATTTATTCTCAGAGTGCTTGTGGGAAATTTTTCTCAAAAGAAAACGAAGGCAAATCAATGACAGGGAATCAAGTACAGTTTTAACTCAACTCTAAGAGGTACAGAGATTAAAGTTCTCTGAAATCACAGTGGAAATGGTACGAAAACAGAACGTGGGAAGCAACTCCCTCCTGGGGCCGAGCCTCGAGCCCTTGGTGCAGCAGGGAGCGCATGCGCCGTGCACCGCAGCCCCGAGAGCGGGAAGAGCGGCATGAATGCCGCTCTGGTCTGTGAGGACAAACCGACACCGTGTGGACACAAGAGAGAAACCCAAGCCCCTGCTGGGATCTTGGACTCTTGGGCATCAGGGACTGCACTGAGAATTGTAGCCTTCCTCCCAGAATATTGATATCCCCCCCTGTAGCTCCAGTGGGCCCACGGAAGCCAAGCGTTCACACCCCCTGGGCCCAACGACGGAAACTCGGAAACCAGCATTGTGACCAAAGCTCTATGTCCTTGTGTGAAATCCATAAGCAGGACTTCAAGACCACATGCCCAAAATGAGCTCCCAGGCAGCCAGTCCATGCCAGGCTCAGGACAGGTCACAGTGCAGACCCCCCTCTCAGGACGCTCCCACCTCCCTGAAAATAAAAGGTCAGTGGGTAGAGAAGGTCTCCCTGCTGTCAGCCTGCGAGCCAGCCTCCCAGTTGCCATGGTGACTCAGGTCATCCCCAGCGGCTGTGGAGTGGGTGTTCAGCCAGCAGAGCCTTTCGGCCTGACAGGCTTTCATTGTCACCTCTACTGCGGGAAATCAGAGCAATAACAGCAGCTCCCGCCACACTCTCTGGTAAGCTTCTCAGCGCCAATTACTCAGAGGAAAAACAAAATCATCCCTGTGCCTCTGGGTGGAAAGTGGTGTTACTGTGGCCCAGACAAAGGCTGCAGGCCGGCGTGGTGGCGGGGGCTTCTCTGCACAGCCCCGCCTGAGCACGGCGCTGCTGAATTGTTTGTGTGTCATTGGGCAGCGGGCACTCCAGGGGCCCTTGTGACCTGGAGCCTCATCTCTGCCCTGCTTTTCACGGACAGTCCAGAGACAGGTTTCTGCAAAGTGCGGTGGGCCTGACACGCAGCCTGCCTATGTGTCCCAGGTGCTCCAATCCTGGGGCAGCCTGGAATAAGGCAGATTGTGAGTGACAGGTGCCGGATGCTGAAGACTCAGGAAGAGCCGGATCCCGGGAGCTGGTGAGCCTGTGTGTCGAGCAGGTCCACAGGCCGTGATCCCTAACACAGGGCCATAGGGCGCAGAATCTGGGTACCAAGCCCACTGACCCGAGTCCAGACCACCCAGGATAAACACAGCACTGGACGCTCCCATGGGCAGGATGGAGTAACACTCTAGGAAAGCGATCCCATGTCATAAATCAGATGCCTGTTCCTGCAGAGATCTGACGGCTCCTTCCTACCTATTGGGCAAGACAAGAGCCAGTTTGATCCCCAAATTTTACCTCCCTCTCATGAAGCCAGAAACTGCAGGCAACATGGAAAGAGACAGGAACTCAAACTGGATTTAGTTATACCAGACTAAACTAGAATTGCATGACCAGCATCCTTACCTGTGTGCTTTAAGTATGCACCAAGCTCTTATACTGGAAAATTGACAAGACCCGAGGCTCTTGCAGTACACGGGCTAGTCTCTGAGACCTCATCAGGGCACCTAGCCCAGGGTTGCTGCCTGAGCAGGAGCCTGGGCCTGGAGCCAGGAGGCCACCGAGACAGCTTGGCTGCAGGGCTTGTCTCAGGTGGCACACTTTAGAAGGGACGGGAGGACCAAGCCAGCTGAGCACCTTTCAGGTGACTGGCCCTAAGTACATCGGTGGAGTAGCCCAAGTCTGGGAGTGCAGTTCGATGGCATGGTTGGGAGGTGGTGGAAGGAGGATGCGGGGCCTAGCCAGAGAGCAGGGCTGGGCGAGGGCCTTTGGGGCCGTCTCCGACCCTCTTCATTCCCTTTCCCTCCTCCTCCACTGGGGACGTATCTGTCCCTTCCTGCAAGCATCACACCATCCTGCAGCTGGACGCCAGGCCTGTGGTAGACCCTGGGCCAGCCTATGACGCAGGGAGACTGAGGCTGTCAGTAGGAGACTGTCACCTGGGCCGGCAGATTTGGGGCCTCCCCTCCCCTTACCAGGAAGAAAAGACCTGCAGATCCCTAGGGAACCCTCTCTACCATTCCTTCAGCAGGGCAGCGCGGGCAGGGGATGCATGTGCTCATGTGGCTGGCAAGGTGAGGGCCTCCTCCTCCCTTCCACGGCTTCAAGGCCTCTGAAAAGTTTGCCCCCTGCTCCAGCATCCCACTGCAATGCCTCTGATCTCCCCATGCTGATCCGCTGGCTCTCAGTGTGTGGCTCTCTGCTTCTGCCCTCCACTAAGAGGTGCCACAGTGCGTTCTGGGCTCAGCTTGGCCAGCGCAACCCTCAGGATCCCATGTGCCTATAGTCTGGGAACACCCCACCATTCTGATGTCCTCATTACCCTGTCGGTCCAGTCTCAGCCAAGTCCACCACCTGAGGCCCCGCAGCTGGACACTCTGAGGCGTGCCCGGCCATGGACTGTGCTTCAGACAGAAGCGGCCACCAGGAAGACTTGCTAGTGGCTGCAACACATGCTCTACGTCGCTGAGACCCAAAGCCCAAAGGTGCCACCCGTGCTTCATGCCTTCCAAGGGACGCTCTGAGCCCTGGGCGGGTGGGGATGGGGTTGTTCAGGGAGGAAGCCTGTCCCCAGGACACACAGAAGACTTCAGCTCTGGCCACAGTGGTCCCTGTCAGCCCAACACAGGGACCAGCTGTGAGCAGGCTCTGCGTCTCCTGAGGCCTGGCTGCTGGGGACAGTCTCACACAGCCCCCAAGGGAGGGTATGTGACAACAGGGACTAGACTGCTCAGATGGGAGTATCCCTCCCTGTCCTTTTCTGTCCACCTTGAGTGACATTGCACCTAGCAAAGATGTCACCCTAGAGCCCAATCACTGGTCACAACCTGCAGAGACCCACTCTCCACCTGCCTGCCTCCCCCACCTGGTCCTCTTGACCCGGTGCCACCCCTAGTGCTCCCTCTGAGGCCCTCTGCCCCTCATAACTCCAGTCCTTGGCTATCTGTCCTTTAAATGAGGTGGTCTAGAAACTCCCAAGAACACTGAGGCAAGCGGGAACCGTGGACAGCTTGACGAGGCTGATCATGTGGGCTGGGGGAGGGGCGTCCGCAGAGCCCTGGGGCCTCGGGGTGCAGCACAGTGGACACACAGCACCGCTACAGTGAGCGAGATGCTGGATCACTGAGAAACAAGAGGAGAACATCTCCGGGGTGCGGCAGTGACAGCACCACAGTCCTGTGGGCCCAGGGCAGTGGGAGAGCCATCTGGGCATTGCTGTGCGCACACTCCTGCGGGGCAAGGCTGGTGGCGCCACCCCAGCCAGCCTCTGGCCTCCAGCCACCAGTTCCAACTGGAGGGGCATGGTCCAGGGAAGTGGCTTTGGAACAGAAGTTCAGACGCTGCTCCTTCTGACCCGCTCTCTTGACCAGGCCTAAGAAGGCCAGGGTGGAGGCCAGCCCTGTTCTTTCACTGGGGCGCTCCGAGACAAGGGTGTCCTTCCAGCTATAAACCAAGGAAGGAAATGCGCTGGGGCTGGATTCCCGTGGTGCAGACCTCGAGGACCAGTGGCCATGGCTCACCAGGCCAATGATTGCCCCTGCTTTTTAAAGAGAGCAAGATGAAATAAAAACGATATGGAATTTCTCAAAAGGATAGCAACAAATCAACAATGGTTAACATATTGTTGTCTTCAAAGTAGTTGCCCAGCCGGGCGTGGTGGTGCACGCCTGTAATCCCAGCACTTGGGAGGCTGAGACAGGAGGATCAGTGCGAGTTCGAGACCAGCCTGGGCTACAAAAGTGAGCTCAAGGCCAGCCTGAACTGCATAACGAGACCCTGTCTCAAAAAAACAAACAAACAACAACAACAAAAAAAAACAAAGTAGTTGCCCAGCTTACATGATAGAGACATGAAAGATTGATCAAACATTGTAAGCACAAACTGATCTTTTCAATACACTAAAAGATATTAGTAGTATAGTTATTAACTGTCTTGTGTGTGAATATATATATTACATTATATATATATATATATATATATATATATATATATATATATATATATATATAATATAATATATATATTCTTTTCCCTATCTTCTTTTCTCCTTTCCCCCACCCCAATTGTTCATTCCTTTTGAGCAGTTTTCCCTTTCTCCATATCTTTTTTTTTTTTTTTTTTGTCAGGACCAGGGTTTAAACTCATGACCTTGCATTTGCCAGGCAGGCACTTGTGCCACGGAGCTATCTCCCCAGCCCCTCTCCATACCTGTTGCATTTTATTTACTATTTTAGTTTCTTACACTACGGAGACAATATGATGTTCACACATGTAAGTCTGATTTATTTTACTTACAAGTATGGTCTTAGTTGCATCTATTTATCTATAAAAGCCTCAAGTTTATCTTTCTTTATAGCTGAGCAATACTCCATTACATAAAAGTACCACATCTTTTTAGTCCATTTCTTGGTTGATGGGCACTAAGCTTATTTCCAAGATTTAGCTATAATGAATTGTGATATTATAAACATGGGTACACATATATTGTGCTTTTAGTTCTTCTGGGAAAATACTCAGAAGCAGAATAGCTGGGTTGAATGGGACCTCAATTCTTAGTTTTTTGAGGAATCTTCACACTGATTTCCATAGTGGCTGCACCAGCCTGCACGCCCACCAATAGTGGTGAAGCGTTCCTTTCCCCTCCCCTGCAGCCCCTCCAGCATTTATTATTGGCGGGCTCCTTGATGATAGCCATTCTTTCTGGGGTGAGATGGAATCTCAGTGTTATTTCAATTTGCATTTCTTGGATGGCCAATGAGGTTGAGCATTTCTTCACATATTTATGCGCAATTCATGTTTCTTCATCTGAGAAGTGTGCATTCAGTCAGATGCCCATTTTGGGATTGTGTCTTTGATTCTGGGGGCAGTGCCTGATTATTTTCCAGTTCTTTATATGTTATAGATAGAAGTTCTTTGTCTGAGGGATGGTTGGCTGAAGTTTTTTTTCTGACTCTGGGTTTTTTTTTTTTTTAAGTTTGTTTTGATGTGCAGAAACTTCGTAATAAGATGAGATCCCAGTTGACTGTGAAGTACTTCCTGTGCAGTTTATTTTTTATTCATGAACTCTGTCTGACCCTATGTCTTCCAGATTTCTACCTACTTTTTCTTCTAGTAGATTTATTGTTTCTGTTTTAATATTTACACCTCTGATCCATTTTTACTCTAGTTTAGTGCACAGTGATGGACATGGGTCTAGTTTTAGCTGTCAGCATGTAGAAAGCCAGATTTTTCCAGAAGCACTTATTGAAGAAGCTGTTTTTCCAGTGAATATGTTTGGTCCTTGGTCAAAGATAAGGTGGCTGAGTGTGTTTGTAGTTTTGTTTGCAACTTCTAATCTGTTCCATTGGTTCTCAGTTTTTTTTTTTTTTTTGCCAGTACCATACTGCTTTTACCATGGTATCTTTGTAGTATAATTTCAAATTGGAGATTGCAATGCCTTTGTTGCCTTTGCTATTTTAGGTCTCTTATGCTTCCAAATGAATTTTGGGAATGTTTTCTCTAGATCTGTGAAGTATGTTCATGGCATTCTGGTCAGGGTTGCCTTAACTGTATAACAGTTTTGGAATGTGGCCATTTTCACAATGTTGGTTCTTCCTGTCCATGGGCAGGGGATTGGTCCATTTTCTGATATCCTTTTTCTCTTTTCTCACAGTACTCTAATTTTCAATGTATAGATGTTCTTTTTGTTTTTAGATTAATTCCTAAGTATGTAAATGATTTCATTTGTGGAAATGCTTTCCACCCCAGACTTCCTCCAGGATGCACTCCCAAGTCTTGGCCAGCTGTTGTCCTTCTCCAGTTGCCTGGAAATCCCCCTGAGGCTGTGGCCTTGGCCCTGGGCCACCACCTCCAAGCGCTTTACTTGGGCCTCCACTCCTGGGGCCTTGCCCCTGGTGCTGAGCCTGGCCTCCCCACCACCTGCCAGCCCCTGGACGCCCCATCTCCTCTGCCCTTGGCAAACCTGGCCCTGGGAAGAGGGGAACATGTGATCACTGCCCCAGAATAGCTTAGCCAGCCCTTTGCTGCCACTCACAGGTTGTGGATAACCAAAGCCACATGTGAGCTGCACACTTCCTGGAGACCCTGAGGAGGATCTGCTCAGAAAAAGGCAACGGTAAGGTGAGGGCAGATATCAACACCTGCGCTCTCCCAGCACCCAAAACCTCTGGGGCTCCTCACCCTGCAGACAGTCAGGGGCTCAGAGTCAGGCCAAAGTCCTTGCACCTGAAACATTCTCACATGCCAGTACAGAAGAGGCTGGTTATTTCTGCTTGGGGCTGAGAGGACAGGTCTGCCTGGAGAGCCACTTTTCACCGAGCAAAGAGCGGCACTGGCAGATCTGGCTCCTGAACTCCAAGAAGAACAGGGACCTGAGACTTTGCAAACCTACAAGCCAGACACCCATATGCACAGGGACCCAGTGTCTTCCCAGTGCCTGGCGGGGGCACCCCCTGAAGAGATCAGCCACTGGAGAACACAGAGGCCCTTGGTCTGCAGACATAGGCTCCGCTGCTGAGAAGATCTGCCAGGGACCGGGATCTAGGTATCCATCCCTGTGGCCTGGATCTATCCCAGACTGCTTGAAATCTCTGAATTCAAAGCCAACCCACCACTGAGGCAGTAAAGGAGGGAGATGTTGCCATGGGCAGCTCAGGGGGCAGGTGGAGAAGACCAGATGGTGAGCAGATGATGCGCTGGCCAGCGAACACAGCAAGCCCGGTGGACATGCAGGCTGACAGGCAGCAGGCACGGCAGCAGGCGGCGGTGCAGATAGACAGGCTGGTGGGCCTGTGGGCAGGCAGGAGGCAGCAGGACAGAGCTACCAGAGCAGCATCTCAGGCCAAGCATGGGTGCAGCACGAAGCCATGGAATCGCGGCACCCTCTTCACCGGGAAGTCCCAGCACCTGGGACTGAGAATGATGCCTCTCCTGGCCTCTTCATCCCTGTGGTCCCTGTGGGGACTTTGGTCCAGACCCAGATGACAGGCTCAGCCCCAGACAGGAAAGAGCAGAGCCAATCCACCGGGCCTGGAGGCAGCAGCTTGCTAGAACAACACCATAGGCGGCCCCTGTCCTGCCCCCTGCTGGTGGGAAGGACGCAGAGGGACCCCATGAGCTCCAGCTGGAACTCTGCCAGCCTGTCCTGAGCCACGCCATGGAGGTCTGCTCTGCAGGGAGTCTTTCTTAAAGCTTGGTTTCCTCTGAACTCTGCATGCTGAGTAACTGGATTAGAGAGCCTGAGTTCCAGGTGGATTTTAAATCCATAGGGCCACCTGTGCCAGGTGGCCACCAGGCTGCTAAGCAGCTCCCATGCTCTGTCCATCTGCGAAAAGCTCTGGACCAAGGGGCCACCTGGAACCCACTTCCTAGGACCCCTCCAAGCTACTCGGAGCCTTTTTTCCTTTTTTCCTTTTACTTCCAATAAGCACTCCCTTTTAGCCTCTTTTCTGTTGATGATTTTTTTTTTTTTTTTTTTTTTTGACTTCCTATGGCATTGAGCGTGGCTCATACACTGATAGCCATTTTAAAGGCATCAGGGCCAGGCCCTCGGCCCTACCCACCCTCACACAGGGCAGCTTCTGTGGCTATCACTAGAGTCACCACAGCTCAGCTCTCCCTCCCACCCACCCTGGAGAAGGCTCAGCTGACAAGCAGAGGAACAGCCAGAAAGAGCCAGGGCCCAGAGCAGCACAGGCACAGGCTGGAGTCTTACGGTAGCATCTGTCCTGAGCTGTTATTTTGCAAAGGGGACTTCAGGCTACTGACTAGAAGTGGATTCTCCTTCGGGGGCAGAGAGGGCGGAGGGGCTGAGGGGCTCTGCAGAGTGGTCTCCGCGGACACAGCTGTGAGGCCATGGGCAATCAGAGGCAGTGAAAGCTCTGTTCTTTTAGAAGATTGAGCTCACCGTCTGCTTAATAGCTCAGAGGGCATTGTCTGACACCATTAAAGGACTCCGTTCAAATATGCCAGATTAAAAAGTCTTCATTCACTGGCCCTACAAATGGGAAAATGAGTCCCATTGTTCTGGAGAGTGGTGGCTTGATTTAAATGTCGCTGCTGATCAGGTGCTAGCCAGCGCCGGGACCTGCCCTGCACACCGCCCTGTACGCTGGCCCACCCGCCCCGCCCCCACCCCTCTCTGCATCTGGGAGGCTGGCATTTGCCATGTCTTTGCAGCTAAAGGGCAGAGGCTCTGCAGAGCGAGAGCCTGACTCCCTTCCTTGTGATGATTTATGCATGGCTCTGCCACACCTATGTGCTTCTGCCCAGCGTGCAGGAAGCGTTTAACCCAAGAAGTGCAGAAAGCTCAGACGGTGAGGGGAACAGGATCTACTCTAGCCTGCCAGGGCGCACCCGGCAGGCCCAAGGGACGGGGCAGTGGAATTATAAATGTACACCCTTGTACCAGAGGGATACAGGGCAGGGTGCTCCCCTCACAGAACTGTTGTCCCTAGCGTGGGTGGGAACACAGCTGCCTCGGCCTGGAGGAGGATGCAGGACTCTGTCTCGGGGCTTGGGCTGCAGCTCGTCTCCCAGCAAGAGAGGCCCCGGTGAAGATCGTGTCTGCGGGCCACGGGGGCTGCTCTTGGAAAGCTGAGCCATGCTGTCCTCAGAGGGGACAGAGCTCTTCCACTCCTGGGGCCTCGCTCCTTCAGGGCCTCCTCTTCTGAGCAATCTGCAGCACATGTGGGCTTGCCTACTGGTCACAGCCGTGTGTGAGGGACCCAGCATGCCAGGCCAGGCTGCTGTCTCCACAGCAGTCACAGTTCATCTAGCCATTGGCTAACTGCAGACTTACGAGTGTCAGGGTCCAAGTGTCAGGGTCACCCGAGCATGCCGCGTCCCTGCAATGCTATGCTTGAAGGCAGTGGTTGGCCTGAAAGCTGCAGCCCCCACCCTCCACTCCCCACTGTCTATTGATTTGAGGGGCACAATGTCATCTCCACTGTCCCTAGGAATCCCATCATCTTCAGCTGAGCTCACAAAAGTGTCCTCCGCCTGCAGGATCTTCCCAGGGGCAAGGCACACAGCCGGGGCGCGGGGTGCAGAAATTGACAAATGCCAGCTGCTCAAGGGGGCCACAGTCCGTGCCTATCTTCTTGTGTCTGTAAGAACTCCTTCCCTCCAGTGCAACTGGAGGAAGGAGCTCAGGGGAGGCAGGTTATACAGAGTGCGAGGCGGCCATGGGGGCAGTGCGTGCGTTTCTCTGTCAGCTCAATGCAGATGGCAGCTCTGAGCCACGAGCAGACCCTATAGCTGCTGGGCTGAATGGGCCTGCTGTCTTTTGCACTCGTATACCACCCTGGTTGCCACAATTAATAGCATGAAGCAGGGCCAGTAGGAACTTGTGAAGTGACAAATAATGAGGACAGGGACGAAACAAAGCCACACACAGCTCCACTCGACCAGCTGTGTCCTGGGCTCTGGACTGAGCCATGGGCATCTAGGCAGGGCCTGGCATGGCTCCCCAGGTCCTGCCCAAGACATAGACATCTTAACAAGGAGCTTGGCATGGTGCCCCGAGGTCCTGGGCCCAGCCATGGACATCTCAGCAGGGAGGCTGGCATGGTTCCCCGGGTCCTGCCCAAGACACGGACATCTTCACAGAGAGCCTGGCACAGAGCCCAGGTCTTTCCCAAGGCTGTGAGCATCTCAGCGTGGCACCTGGCATGGTGCGCCTGGGTCCTGCCCCAGTTGGGACATCTAGGTAGGGAGCCTCAGGCCCTGCAGCGTAGGGGAGCACCTCCCCTCTGCCGCCCCTGCCCAGGACCTCGGACGGTCTTCCACACTCACTGTCACGACCTGCAGAGCCAGTGAACCTCGGGGCTGCTCTGAGGACGGTTGGGGCCCGACCCAGGCAGGATCGGGAGGCTCTCCCCCACCCCTCAGACCGGGGGTCCGTCGCAGGGTGTCACTCATATGCCACCACAGAGCTGACCAGCACAGGGCTCACCCTCAGCGTACTTCTCAGTGTTGTTACCTCCTGCATGCCGCTTCTGATTTCCAGGCAGATTTTCTGTAGCTACTGCTCTAGACTCAGGGTTTCCTCCCAGCAGTCAGGATGGGCCCCGGAGCTATACTGCACCCATGATGCCCCTAAGCCACCCGAGCTCTGTGACAGAGCTCTGCATCCTGTCTACACAAGTCCTCTGCAGACAGAGTGCCTGCCAGGGTCACCTCTGTGCCTTCCCAGGGGTCCCACAGCCTGCTTTCCATGGTGGCTCTGGGGCTCACTAGTACCCAGAGTGGGATCTCGAAGGCTAAATCCAAGCCAGGGTCAGGGACAAGCAGGCCTGCGGTCATAGGCACCTCATACAGCCTAGATCAGGACCAGCTTTGCTGCAGGAGGGCTGAGAATCGAGTGAGCGGCATGGACTGGTACAGCACACCTTGCCACCTGCAGGCCAAGGACAGGGCCAGGCGCTAGGCTGCTGGAGTCAACGTCACTGGCAAACATAGGAGTGTGAGAGTCCCCCGCCTTTCGGGGAATGCTCAACAAGTGTGCTGCTCTTTCCTGTGCTTTAGTACCTGCCCTGGCTTCTTCTGTCTTACGTTCAGGGCAAGGACTGATCTCTGGCCTTCCAACTGCCACCCCAGTTAAATGTGTACATGGAGCTTTCTGCCTAACCGCCCTTCCTGATGACAGCTGGCAGCTACAACTGCTTCTCCACTCAAAGACCAAATCAGCACACGCTGAAAAGGTCAGCACTCCCTGGGGCGCCTGCTGCCTGTGCAGGAGCAGCGAGCAAATGGTCCAGAAGGCTCTGTGCCGGGCTGCACTCGGGCCCCTCCCAGCTGGTTTCTGCACACTGGTGCTCAGTGAGCCAGCCCAAGGGGCCCGCTACCTCACCTGAGCGCCAGGTCTCATCTCTGCCACAAGAGCCCAGAGCACCAAGCGGCACAGATTCCTGCATATTGATCTCTGCCAGGCACCAGCTCCATGGGCACAATGATCCTTGGCTATGCAGATGCCCCACCCCCACAGGGTGACACTCAGCCAGGGTAAGACCAGACTAGGCTGAGATGAGCGTGCTGTCCGCGCTGACCCAGGGCTGCCCAGGGCCTGCAGGCTGGACCTCTCTCTTGAAAATGCCACAGAGTTGGCCATAGCTGTGCTGCTGCTGACCACCAGCCCCTGCCAGACTCCCAGCCCCGACAGCTCGAATCCTGGATCCTCTGTGCAGACAGGGATGGGTCATACCAGCGCGTTCGCACTTCCCTAAGTGCTCAGAGCCTCGCTGTGGAACATTCTGGAAAGGTGTGGCAAGAACACACGAGTGAGTGCAGGCTGGCACCTCCTGGCTCTGGCACTCGGGTGCGTGCAGAGCGTAGAGGGCTCAGGGGCTCACAGGGATTGAGACGCCCCATCATTGAGGGTGCTGTTGGTCATCAGAGGAAGAACCTGTCTGCAACTCTCTGAGCCACCTCGTCTGGACACAGAGCAGACTTTCGCACAGTCGTGTCGCGCGATGAATTTGCAGGATCTAATTATAACGGAAATAGCAGAGGGCTGTACTGTATTCCTGAAAATGTGTAAGAAGCTCAGGACGGGGCCTCATACAGTCATGGAGGAGACAGCGCAGCTAGCGGGCTAGCGGCATTCGGGGCCAAGCCTGGGCCTGTGTGCCCACGTGGTAGAGACTGTCCTTGTGTCCCCTGCTGCGCCTCACAGGAGCAGGCACTTGTCCACATGCATGCTATTCGCACTTACTACAGGCTTGTCCCTCCTGTGACAGTGGGGGCCTTAGACTGAGTTTAAAGACTGCCATGTGTTGCAAGAGCCTTAGCATTTCTTGTTTCATTTCTGGCCAATAAAAGATGTGTTACAAAATACCGGCCCTCATAAGGCCCCGGGGGCCTACGGAGGCTGAGACAGTCTACTGAGTGGAGACTTGCCCAGCAGGGGCTGCTGACTCCGCTGTGGGACGGATGGGGGTTTCAGACCCAGTGGCAGAGTGTGAACCATGGGTAAAAGAGGCCGTGCCTGGGGCACAGTGTCAAGTCCTGGGGACAGCACTGAGAGGTGGCACATACCAGTGCCCTGCAGCAGGCATCACCTAGCCCCACAGGAGGCCCTGCTGTGCAGCCCACATCAACCACTCAGCAGAAAGCAAATGCTGAAAGGCAGCAGCTAGCGTTTCACCCACGACTAGGGCAGTCGGGGAGACTGCAAGCAGTCAGGAGGAGAAATCTCACTGTAAGGGGCCTCAAGCCCATTTCCTGACACTCTTGTGCTGTTTCTCTCTTGAAGTACTCAGAATAGTTATTTGTGGGGACAAAGGAGAGTGCAGCCCTGTGCAGGGACAGGAAGGTCTCCTTCCTGGGTCAGAGAGAGCCAGTACTGCTTCTCACTCGCTGTGCTGCCACGGGAACCCGCTGTCCGCCTGCCTGGGAGGGGGGGGCGAGTCGGGAGGGGGCAGTGCGGGGTGGGGACAGTGCAACACACGCTTCAGCTGCTCAGGTTCTGCGTGGAGAGGCCACAGCCTCATCCCACAGTTCCCCACCAAGCACACGGCCAGGGAGTTCTGACTGTCCCTGGCTTGAAGCGGTCGCCACAGTGCCCTTCAAACCTTGTATCGCCCCAGAGAGAGCTGCATCACGGCCAGTGGGGGCCCCATGACCTCACCCAGCCCTCCTGCCGAGGCTTATCTGCCTTCACTGTGGGTCTGTTCTCCACACACGCTTTGCATAGGCTCCCATTGTTCCCCTAGCCAGACTCCTCCGCCTTGATCTTCCTTATCTTTGAGGACAAGAAGCCTGTGGGCCAGAGGCTCCTCCTAGGGGACAGACAAACCTGGCTGGATCTCAGTCAGCCCCGGGTGACCCCAGATAGCGTCTCCTTCATGATAATCCACCTGCACGCTGACCGATGCGCCGCCCGGTACCAGAACGGCAGACAATTGCCATGACAACCACCCAAAAGGCCCATGGAAGGAGCAGAAAGAGATGGCACCCAGATTCCAGAGAAGGACCATGATTCCTCCTCGTTCCTAGCCTGCCCCATCCCCGGCTTCTTGTTCCTAATCCCGTAAATTTGGCCCCGATGGGTTGGGAAATTGGTGTGTAAGTTTATCCTCCGCTTCTGCTCGAGGCCGAGATCCAAGCCCTCCTCCACCCAGCCATACTCAGTCCTGGGATCGTTCAGTTCCCAGAGGCAAGAAGGACCGCGTCTCCCCGGACCCTGATCACCACTGCTCCCCTCTCCACAGCTGGGAGACTGGTTGTTTACAGTCACAGTGTGAGTGCCCGTGGAAGTGTCAGACCGGAAGAGGGAAGCCGGAAAGCCCCATTTCGGCCCAGCATCGCCTCAACGAGCCTGTGGCGAGGAGCTGGGCCCCGGAAGCTGCCGCTGCTCCTGCCACAGCGCTCAATGCCTGCTGCTGCCTGGGCCACGTCTAGGAGCGCAGCGCGGCCCGTGGCCACCCCTCCAGCTCCTCTCTAGCCTGAGCCGCAGGAGGCAGGAAGGCCCAGCCTCCCGCCGCGCTCCCGGGCCGCGGGCGCCAGCTGCTAGCCCTTTCTACGCTTGCTCTCACAGGGCAGCCCTCTCCTCTCCAAACGTCCTACCTAGCAAATCTGCTGAGCAAAGTGCCTGGAGAAAAGCTGCCAACAGTGAAACTCACAGGCGCTTCTAGAATAAAGGCATCACCCAGAAAATGCACTAAATTAGGATTTAATTGCTAGAAATTACTTTCAATTACTAAAAATTACGACAAATTACTTGTTGAATAGACACATTCTTTCACCACCATTAATAATTTAAAATTGCTAATTACATGTAATTGTCGGTAATTTTTGTTCTTTGGTGAGAAGTGAGGTGGGCCTTGTGAGGACCCCGCTTTTCAGGGCCGGCCCATGGCACCTCCATGTTGGGCAGCTGAGCCACCCTCCCAGGAAAGCCCTGGCTGCCCGGGCACAGCCAAGGGCGGCAGCCCTGCCCCATCAGCCACACTGCCAGGGGCAGCTGGGGCCCGGCCCTCCCCAGAGCAGCTCTCCTCTGTCCCAGAATCTGGCCACACGGCTTAGGATGTGCAGGGGCTTTGGTCCTGCGCAGCAGCAGGTGTTTCAGCCAGTGCCCCTTTCCTCCACCACAGTCCTGCTTTTTCTACCTCCCTGACTAAGCGGACTTCAGGGCTCTGAGCTCCCACAATTTGGCTATTGGCCAAGGCACTGCCATGGGCTCAGTGGAACCCTAAACCTGGCCCCATCACTAACCAGGAGCTGGTCCCTCAGGAGTGGAAACCAGCCAGCCAGATTCTCACGTCCCTGCAGGGCCATGCTCAGACCTCCAAGGAGACCCATACTTGGGGCCAGCCTTGGTCGGTGGCCTGAGACAGGGACAGAGAGGCTTCCTGGATGGCCCTCGACCTTCCCTGCTGAGGCCCTGTCTCTGTCCTCCGCAGATGACATGAGGCTGTGAGGCTGGCCACTGCCCCCGAGCTCCAGCAAAATGGAGGGACGAGGCCTGCATGGAGCCACACCTGCCCACAGCCTTACCGTGTCCTGCGTCTAGAACATTCCTTAGCTAGGAGGAGGCAGGGATCTTCTTCAGAAGGCAGTTCCTGCAGAAGAGAGGGGGAACTGAATACAGAACTCCCTTGCCCACCTCATGTGACAGCCATTCCAGAAGGAGGAGCCCAAGTCCCACCATTAAAAGGTCGCCAATGATAGTGACCCCACGCTCCCTGGTCAGAGAGGCACATGAGCCTAACACCATGAAGCTTTGGTCATGGCAAGCCCATCTGCCTAGCTCCACACGGACAAATCACAGGCAGCACGTGTCTAAAGGGGGGGGAACTGGGCAGCAGTTTCCTCTCAAGCTACCTGTGCTGTCCAAGGCTTTTCCTGGTGCCCACCAGGTCCCTGCTCCATGGACCATAGGATGCAGAGAGCGTCCACCCTGCCCACCTCTACAACACCATGACTCCTAAGTACCCAGTCCCAACGGCACTCAGCTCCCCCGGTTACCTCTTAGCTTAGCAGGCAGTGGGCTCTAAGGATCCCAACAACACAGCTGTGCTCATCCCCAGGACACAGTGAGGACTCGGGGTGGCCTGGTGGCCCACTGTGAGGGGCAGGAAGGGCAGGGGCCAGCTCCCCCGGGGCCTTGGATAATCTCCACGGGCTCCACACACTATGGCTATGTGTCTAATTGGCCCTCGACAGGATGCTTTGAAACTAGGTCTTTGAAGACTTTTCATGATGTTTTGAGACACAGGGCCAAAGGGGGGTGCAGAGAGAAAAAAGAGCAGATGAAAAGAGAGGCTGGAGATGAAAGTGCCATGGAGAGTGAGGGACCGGAGAGCCAGGTGGTGGACCCCGCCTGGGGTCCCTCGGGGCCTCCATTCTCTGAGCCAGGTCACCAGCGCAGCAAGAGAAAGCCACAACCTGCTCCTGACACAGGACCATGTTGCCAATGTTCAGGTCTCCCCAGTGCAGAACACTGGAGGTACCGCATGCAGGGCGAGTTAGCTAAAACGTGAGCAAGAACAGTAGACGGGGCCTGCTGTGGAACAGAAGGGGAAGGGAAGGAGAAGGACCCTGCCTGGAGGTGTCTGGATGCCAGGCTGGGAACCACTGCCCACGCCTGATCGCATCTTCTTATCTAATTCTGTGTGTGGTTTGGTAGCACATAACACTCAGGAATGATTCCTAAACAACAATGGACTAAGAACACCCCAGGGCCCGCTGACACACTCTCACGGAGCAGAGGGGAGGTGGGGAGCTGGGCAGGGCTGCGTGAGCCAGAGCCACACTGCAAAGCACCATCACACCCACAGCCCACTCTGGAGAAACAGATCCAGGCTGCAGAGTGCAGGGTCGGAGCAGAGCTCAGCTCAGGGCCCAGCCCGGATGTCCAGCTTTGTGTCCCTGGTGCCATGGGAGAGGTCCAGGAACACAGGGACCAGGGCAGGCCTTTTTGCCTAGAACCATGGCAGGAAAAGCCAAAATCCCCCGGGGAGCCACCCATTTCTGCTCCTGGCAAGAAGTCCCTCTGTAAAGCTGCCAATCAACAAGGGAAAGCCAGAATGATCCCTGTGTCCCTTGGCCACAGTGCTCCCCTCTGACAGGACTTGTTGTGGATTTACATTTGAAAGGGAGCAAAACTATGGAGGCTCCCCATGGAAGCTCCCATGAAAGCTCACATCACCTCCCTCAAATGGGGCTCCAGGGAATTTCCCTTGTAGGAACCTGGACATCCTGGTAGTGTGTGTGTTTAAAAGCAATTAGCAGCTTACTCTGAGGCACTCTCTGAGTCTTGCGCCGGTGGCACAGGGCCCAGGCTGCCCTCCAACCCCTCCATTTTGCAGGAGGGAAAGTGCCAGCTTTCCTGCTTGCTTCATCTGGACATGGAAGAGACAGTGAGGGCAGCGCAAGGAGCCTCCAGGGCCTTTCACCCCAGCTGCTCTGAGGCCCAGCAAGGATGGAGCTGCTGGCCTTGGGGACCCTGGAGGAGGATGGGCTGTACTTGACCACATGTGTAGAAAGCCATGACAGGACCCCCTGTGCAACGATCAAGCAGAAAACCAAGTCAGTTCTTCAGGCAGACAACACCAGCATGGGAAAGCTGACTCCCACTTGGATGGCAGAGGAGGGCACGAGCCAGGCTGCTCCCAGCTCTGGGATGGAGAGTGTGCGGCTCTTAGCCTTCTGCCCAGAAGCTGTCAGCTGTCTTGAGAGGCAGTGAGCCCACAGAGCTATTCATATGCAGGATGGGCAGGGGAGCAAATCTACAGAGACCGTGGAGCATCACGGTGCCGTGAGGGAATTGGCCTCCTGGCAGGAAGCAGGGCCTTGCCATGGGAAGGGACCGCACAGACTTACCAAGACATGGGGCCTGAGTGGGTTGCCCTGGCTTACCAGCTGGCAGCTCCGTCCCTGGCACCTGGGTGCGGGCCTACTCTCAGCAACAGGGGAAGCCAGCTGTCAAAACTGTCGAAGGACCAGCCTTGCCCGACTGTCAGGCCCTGGTGGACGCACCTATGGTGGCTTCAGCAGACCCACAGTGGCCACATTGCCCTCCCAGGTCCCCAGGGTCACCCAGCTCCACCCTTGGGACACTTCACAACAGCAGGGGTGAAATGCGGAACAGGCTCCTAGCACTGCCCTTACCCTCAGTCCCATTTTGGGGGAAGCAAGCAGAAAGCCAGCATGGTGCGGACACTTTTCCTCAAAGCCATTACGCACTTTCTAAAAATTTAAAGAAATCACACTTAGATCAAATGTTTGTGACACGACTAAGATGCTTCCTAGCTATGATGCATCTCCACTGTGGGATGACACTCTCCTGTTCAATCAGGCACACTTCTACACTCAGATGTCTGCCTGCCCACACATGCTAGTAACATGTGCTGACATGACTCCATGTCAGCGAGGTGGCGTGCTGCAGGAAGGCCCTAAATAATCATTGCAAACAGCAAACAGGTGGGGAGTGCTTGCTGGGTGTGTCCACTCCCCTGGCCCTTACAGCTCTCCATTGGTGTGACCAGGGGCTAGGAAAAGCCAGAGTGGTGGAGCGGCACCTGCCTGACAGGAAAGGCGAGGACCAAGACAGGCGGTGCCGCTGTCCGCGGTGCTGAAAACAGTCGCCTAGGTTGTTGCGCTTCTTTTTTTTTTTTTTTTAAATAACCTTTATTTGTTTACTTATTTATTTATTTTTATGGCCGGCTCAGCCCGCCCCGAGGGCAGGGCTGGCACAGCATATGATGCCGGGGATTGAACCGCAGTCCCTGAAGCCGCCCAAGCCTTCCCAAGCAGGCACTTTAGACCACTGAGCCATCCTGCCGGGCCCCCTGTTGCGCTTCTTAAGGGCCCCTTAGGACAGCGGTTCTCAACCTGTGGGTCGCGACCCTGGCAGGGGTCACCTAAAGCCATTCCAAATCATAACTGTAGCAAAATTACAGTTTTGAAGTAGCCACCAAAATTATTTTTTGGTTTGGGGTCACCACAACATGAGGAACTGTATTGTGGGGTCACGGCATTAGGCTGAGAACCCCCGCCTTAGGAGAGTCCGCACCTGCAGTTGCACTTCCTCAGATCCGATTCTCTGCCTACTCTCCAGAGCCCCACTGCAGCATGCGTGGGGCTTTGCTGGCCGCTCCAGTTCCACTCCGAAAGCACGTTGAAGGGATTTCTGCCTTCTCTGCTGTCCTCTCCCTAGTGACAGCTTGAAGCTGAGTGTGCCTGTGTGAATAGTTCTAAGCTTTTACTGTGTATGTACACGTATCAAAATCCTGCATGAGTTCATGGATGTGGGCTTCTGAGCTAGGAGCGCCGAGCATGCATACCCTCCTTGCGGCACACCTCACCTCCCCAGCCGCTGCCGAAACCTGTGGGCTTCCACGGCTGTCCACCCATGCCAGCAAGGCCAGAGGAGCCTTGGCCTAACATCGCCTTTCATTACAAGAATCAAAAGGAAGATGGCCACTCTGTTTACGCAGCACGGGCCACCTGAACAAATCCCTGGTGTGGGAGATTTTCCTTCTGGTGTGTGTGTGTGTGTGTGTGTGTGCACGTGCACACCTAGAATCAAACTCAGGGGCTGGTGCTTGCCAGGCAAGCACTGTGCTACTGATACCCCTCGCCCCTGCATCTGGTCTTGCTTGCTTTAAGAGGAAGATGTAAGACGTTTTTACAGGCCTGAGTTCTTGGATCTGTTACACCATTTACTCTGCCTCTGTAAAGTGGCCCACCTCGCATTCCCATCTGGCGGTATGGGAAGAAGGCCTGGGGATCTCAAAGAGCCAAACAACAGGTAAGTGGGGGCCCTAAGCTGAGATGGGGCAGGAGAATGTTCCGAGAATCACAGCAAATGGGAAATCCCAAGGTCATAAGTCACTTTCTGATGAAAGGTGGCAAGAATCCAGCAAAGCGCAGGTAGCCAGTGTCCCCGCACACACCAGGGGTGGCCAGGGCCACCTTCTCCTGACTGCCTACATGACTCCGCCCTCCCGCAGGCGTGAGTACAGGTACAGCAGGCCCACCGGTGGTGGCAGGCTCACGGGGAGTGTGGGCCTGCTCCTGCCTGGCCGGGGTTCTGGCAGAAGAACAGAGCTCTTTCATTCAGTGGTGGTGACCCCTATCTGGACACTGCTCCTACCAATGTGGCCCAGGCTGGCCCGCAGCCACACGGGGCCTCTGTCCTGAGAAAGAAGGTGGCAGTGGTGAACTTGGCATAGGTGGCCTTGCTTAAGTACAGTCTTCTTCATCTAATTTGTTGAAATTTTTTATCACAAAAGGATGTTGAATGTTGCCATATGCATTTACAGAAGTCTTCACGTTCTATTAATGCAGCACATCGCATCTGTAGACTTGTATACACTGAAGCCTCCCGTGTATCCCTGGCATAAATCCCAGCCAGTTCTTCTGACCCTGCTTGCGCACTGTTGTTTGTGAGTGCTCTGCGGAGGCGTTTTGCATCTATGTCCACCATGAGTGTCAGCCTGCAATTTCCTCTTCTTAGAGTGTCTTTGTCTGTCACTGGCAAGGAGTAGTGCTGGCCTCCTAGGTGGCTTGGAAGTGTTTCCTCCACTTCAGTTTTTTGGAACAGCTTGAGAATTGTTATTGATCTTTAAATATTTGGTAGAATTCAGCTATGAATCCATCCGGCCTTGGGCTTTTCTTTGATGAGAGATTTTTTTATTGCTGATTTAGCCTCCTTACTTCTTATTGATCTGTTCAGATTTTCCGTTTCTTCAGGATTCAGGCTCGGCAGACTGCATGTGTCTAGGAATTTATCCATTTCTTCTAGGTTATCCACGGTGCTGGCTTTAATCGGTCAGTGTTCCCTTATGATCTTTGTATTTCTGCCATATCAGTTTATAGTGTCTTTTCTTCATTTTTTATTTTGAATCTCTTTTTAAACTTGCTAATAAACGTTGTCAACTTTTATTATAATTTCCAAAAACTTCATTTGATTTTGTTGATCTTTTTATTCCTTTCTAGTGCCTAAGCCACTTATTTCTGGCCTAATCTCTATTATTCTCTTCTACTAACTTTGATTCAGTTGTCGCTTTCATGCAGGGTTGGCTTGGCTACTCAGGATCTTTTTTCTGTCTTTCACATTAGTGTTCATCACGATAAATATCCCTTTCAGGAGCGCCCTCTGCTGGGTGGGCACAGAGCTCAGCAGCACAAGTACCTGGCCAGCAAGTGCAAGGTCTGGTGTCTGATTCCTGGCACCAAAAAAAAAAAAGGACTTCTTTTGCTGCATTTCTTCAGTCTTGGTGGGTTGCATTTACACTTTGATTTGTTTTGAGATATTTTTAAATTCCCTTTTTAATTTCTCCTTTGGCCCATTGGTTGTTCCAAATCATGGTGCCTAATCTCCACGTATTTGTGAATTCTCTTAGGTCCCCCATCTTATTGCTGCTTAGTTTAGAGGACTTCAGTCATTAGATATGTGATATTATTTCTGTCTTCTGAAACTTGTGGAAATTTGTTTCACGGCCCAGATATCTATCTACCCTAGAGAATAGTCCACATGCTCTTGAAAAGAACGTGTATTCTACCGCTGCTGCTGCACTGCTCTCTACGTGCTTGTTAAGGCTACTTAGTCTGCAGCGTAATTTAAGCCTGGTAGTCCCTATTGATCTTCTGTCTCAATGAGCTATCTATTGCTGAATCAAGTGTTGAAGTTCCCAACTACTACTGAGTTACAGTCCTCTCCCGTTTTGATTACTAATTGTAATCTGTCAGCTCGACTTGGCTAAGAACCATCTGGCTGATTAGCAAGCTCTGGGTGTGCTGGGCAACGGATGGGTGGGCGGCACCAATTAAGAGGCCAGTAGCCTCCGCAGGCGGAAAGGGGAGATGGAAGGACGTCTGCTCTTTTCTTCGGTGAGGCTCTCTGGTCCTTGCCTGGCCTTTGCGCGTTCATCCCTAATTCCGTCGGGCTTCTCAGGCAGACGTTTCAACCTTGGCCCTTCGGGCGCACACAGGCGACTCCTGAGGCCTTCCAGACTTCTGGCTTCCGACAGCAGCTAGGCCCTGTGCATGGCCCACCACCTCAGATTCTTCCGCCATGATTGTGCAGGTATCACGGGACTCCTGCCCTTCTGATCTAGTAAGGCAACCTCATAAGCGCTTGTTTAGCTGCACACATATCTTATATTGATTCTGTTTCTCTACCGAGCCCTAATAGTCCCTTTATACTCATTGATATTTATTTTATGTATGTTTAGGTTATCCAATATTATGGCATATATACTTATAATTTTTTATTCTCTTGGATAAAATGTTTATCATTATGCAATGACTTTCTTTGTCTTTTGTTCCAGTTTTTTGTTTTGTTTTGTTTTGCTTCTTACTTAACCTCTGTTTTACTTGATACAAGTAAATGACTTCTGCTCTTGGCTTCCAACTGCATGGACTCTTCCTTGATTTTTTTTTGATTCTTTCACTTTCAGTCTGTTTTTACTTAGAGGTAAGCTGCACATATTGCAGAGATCAAAGTTGGTGTAGCTAGGCCTGTTTTTTAAGTCCATTCACTGAGGAAGTTGATTCGTTTGTGCTGCTAGGTAAGGACTGCTGCTGCTGGGTTCACTGATTTCTAGTTATCCTAGATCTTTGCTCATTTCCTTGGTTACTGTGGCCCTCAGGTGACTTGAAGTGGTGTCTTTAGAGCCCTTGCTTTTTGTATTTGTGTGTCTACTGCCAGTTTCTGTTTTGTGGTCACCCTGAGGCTTACAAAAACATCCCCTAATAGGCTGTTTAAGCTGATAACATAACTTGGATTGCACAAATGCTCACGTTTGTGCATTCCCCCGTACAGTGAAATATGTGATGTTGCCCCTTTTGCACCTTTATATTATATACCTTTTCAAAGTGCTGTACTTATTATAATTTTGATAATTTTGTATTTACACTCACATTAAAGATCTGAATGGGGGTGGCGAGGTGGCGAGGTGGTCTAAAGCACATGCTTAGGCAAGCTTAGGCAACTACAGGGACTGAGGTTCGATACCTGGTACCACATGCTGCACCAGCCCTGCCCCCCAGGGCAGGCCATACTATATATCCAAATGACTCATATACCACCCTCAGGGGATTATTCGTATTTGACTATTTACTGTTTCCAGTGAGATTCACCCGTCACCAGTGGGTTCTATGATTTCATCTTTGGCACGCTAAGCAGCACCATTTTATTTCAGCTTGTAGACTTCGTTTCAGTTCCTGCAGGGTGGTTCTGCTGGTGACTTGGCATAGCCTTGCTTATCTTGGACAGTACATATCCACCTGCAGGACTATGTTTGCAGCTGTGCTATTCCTGGCTGGTCTGGGTCCTTTTCTATCAACCTTTAGCACTCTGAAGATTAGTTGGCTTTCTAGTTACGAGCACACAACACCTGACAGCCACGGTTTTAAGGAGCAGAGGTTTAATTTGGCTCACAGCTTCAGAGAATTCAGCCCATGGTTGGCTGCCCATGGAAGAGATCTCATGGCAGAAGGCCATGGCACAGCAGAGGTACACAGGTCACCGTGGCTGAGAAGCAGAGCAGGGCAACAGTGCCAGAGAGGAAGCAGCGAGGGATCAGATGTGGACCCCTTCTTAACACCCCTTAAGCCATCCTGACATGCATAGAAGTGCACTTCAGTCATCTGCTTGGCTGCTTCCAAGCCCAACAAGTTGGAAACTCACCCATCTTATCCATTACAAACACATCATCCCACTGTCCTGTGCCCTCTAAGCTTTCTTGTCATGAGCAACTTGTGTGGTGCACAGGATGAAAAGGATAACTCAGAGAGGGGGCTTGGTCTAGCCCAACAAGAGGCCCGAGGGGCACTGACCCACCTGAGAGTGCCCAGCCACGGGGGCTCTAAGGGAAGGAAGAGCCATCAAGCCTAGGACTCTCTGGCTTTTATTTAGAATATCAGCATAAAACAGGAAGCAGGAGGAAAGGCAGTTTGGCCAGGAGTTCAAGGCTGGCTGGTTTTCTTGGGGAAAGGGGAAGGACAAGTGACCAGATACCGCACGCTTCACAGAGCCTAAGCTTCTCGTCAGCAGCTCGGTTCTCACCTGCCCTGTGTGCACTCCACCCCGAAGCTTCATTGCCTACTTCTGCGCAGAGTCTGCAGGACTTTTGCCTCACAGTTCTGCTACATGTGTGCTTTGCCCCTCGCTTGAGTCCTTCATTCTTCATGGAGCCTCCGTGCACTCCCGCTCGGGTCCCCCACAGCTCTGATGAGAACTCAGCAGTGGGCCACACTGGGCCACCCTCACACGGCCTGCTTGTTCTGTTATGCTCCTTTCAGGAACCTCGTGACCTAATTTTGAAAGTTTGGTAATAATATATCTTGGTGCAGCCTTGTTTGGTTAAATCTTATTACAGATTTTTGACCTTTAAATATCTAGGTACATGTACCTTTCCACAGATTTGAAAATGTTTCTTCTATTATTTCTTCAAATAAGCTCTCCACTCTTTGACTCTTTCTTCTTAGGCTCTTCTAACAATGTTTTCCTTTCTGATGGTGTCCCTAGTCCTTGTAATATTTCATTTTGTCTATTTTTCTTCTTTGGTGATCTACAGTATTTAAAAATAACCTATGTTCAAGTCCTCAGAGCATTTTTCTGCCCCTTTAATTTTATGATTCATGCTTTCTATTTCCAAATTAATTTATTGGGTTTTTCAAGTACAAAATAATTTTGATCTTTCTATTATAGTTCTCATTTTTGTCATTTCTTATTTTTCTAATTTCATTGAATTGTGCAGAGCTTCCTTAAAACAATCATTTTGGATTCTCTG
The DNA here is from genome assembly GCA_004027025.1 of Myocastor coypus. NCBI lineage: Eukaryota > Metazoa > Chordata > Mammalia > Rodentia > Myocastoridae > Myocastor > Myocastor coypus. The sequence goes on along the minus strand of PVJA010004189.1, from coordinate 61,847 downwards.
TCAGGCAATTTGTGTATCGCCAGTTCCTTGAGCCCAAAGAATTGTTGTGCCTTTTGACGGAGATTCAGCTCTTTGGTTTCTCATGCTTTTTTTTTTTTTTTCTTATATTGAATGACTGTGTTAGAAGAGGTAGAGACCTCTTCCAACTTCTAGAGACTGGCCCAGAGATCCTGAGAAGACTGGCCAACACAAGACACAGTAGGACTCTCTGCAAGCATCCTCCAGCAGGATATCCTGGTGCTGGGCGGACCTGGGACGAGGCTGGGTCAGTCCTGGGCATGCTGCACAGCTGGGGCCACTGGGGTCAGTCAGAGGCGCCACAGGTTGGAGACCAAATCTGAAGAGCGAGCCTAGAGCCTAGGGCTATGAATCCACTTGGACAGCAGGCCCCTGGGGATGCCCGGAACTGAGGTTGACAAGGCAGGCATGGCACTTGCATCTGAGGCAGTGTCTGCTTTTCACTGTTGAGGTTCATGGTGGCATGGGCAACACAGAAACGTGACTATCCTTGCTTCTGTCCAACATGCACCCTGCTGGGATCTCACGCTTTGCTTCCTTCACCCTATGAAGGCACTTGTGTATGAGGCTGGTGGCTCAGACTGGAGTTCCTGCAGGGAGACACGCACCAAGCAGTCCTGTGCTGATGTTCTCCTCCAAATAAATGTTGACTAAGTAACCCCCGCGAGCCTATTCAGGGAAAGGGGCCTCTGAGTGCTTAAGACGCCAGCAGGTAATGTGGGCTCTTTGCTGAGGAGCGAGGAAGAGGGCTTCAGAGCTCACAGGAGGAGGCAGAAATGGGGATTTCTGCTTGGGGGCTTGGTGGAGGCTTACAGGCACATGACACGCGTGTCAAAGGTGTGTGTTCGCTCTATTCTACTTCATAATAATGCAACAACTTTCACTTTGGTGGCATTTCGCAATTTCCAAAGTGTGTATGTCCATAGTCAGCTGACCTCCCAACCAACTTTTGTAATGTGGAGTTGTATGGCTGTACTATTTAAGATGCCTGGTCATTTTCCTGCCTGAGAATTCTAAGGATTATTATGCTGCCTATTTCCCCTTGATATAAAGAGCCATGTGAGATTAAGCCAAATGGATCTGTAGATCTGGAGAAATAGAGAAGGAACCATTTATTACAGTGCATTTATATTTGTTTACTTTTCTCCCCTAAGTTCTAGGAGCGCTGCCTCTCTTGAGTTTTGATGAATAAACTGGATCTTAGTTGGTTTACAATGTCATGCCAAGGTTTATTCACCTTTTCTTTTTAACTGAAACGTTGAGCCACTGAGTGGATAAAACCGAGCTCTATGCCTGGAAGCACTTCTAGGATGGTAGAGGCCACAGCTGGACAGTGGCTATGGCTGTCCAGTGGCGGCTGGGGGCCGGAGTCTTGCCTCTGGTCTGTGATCATCTTTATAGGCCGAACTCAGTGTTAAAAGACATTCACTGTCCTACACCAGTGTTCCTTCACTTTGTAATTCAATTCCTGACTTCAGGTAAAAATGGCCTCTTCATATGGCACTGTCATTTACTGATACAGACAGTGAATGCGCCCAGAACTCCATGAAATCACGGGAAAGTTTAGCTGGAGAAGAGAGAGATAAAAGAGGGAGAGAAAGAAGAGGAGGAGGGCAAAAGCCATTTCCAAAATGAGAAGTCCAGAAATCAATTTGTAATTATCTGCCCATACAAGTCCAAAGGCTTTTATTTGATAAGACAAGTAATACACACGCCTGTAATGTGAATTATTTCAAGGAATAAAAGCCTGATTGTCTCCATGACCTCTATAGCTTTTAGTGAGGTCCAAGGCGAGATTGCATTCCACACAGCCCACAGATGGGCCCCTCCTCTCCCCACCTGCCTGCTCCTTTCAGCAGTGCCAGGGTTTTCAGTGCCATCTGGTGAGCTTCCAGGCCTCTCTGGGTCTCCATTTCCTCCTGTGCTGATACATCTAATTCTCCTGCGTGCAGAATGAAGCTCCTATCAGACAAAGGCTGTCCCTGCTCGGGGTGTTGAAAGCAGACAGAGCCTGCCTCCTGATGAGGCTTTCCATTAATACGAAGCAGTGCCCTAAATCAAGCCTGCAGCTTTTTAAATTTTAAATGGGGATGCAGTCTACCTAGACTCATCATTTGAAATTAAAAGACGAAATCCTTACTTTGCATGAGAAAAAAAAATGCAAGTTTTTAAAGAATGCGAAAGGAAGCTGTCTAATTTTGTCCATGGCAGTGGGGTATAGCCAACCAACATTGCTTGGACTTGAAAGAATGCCAAAGCACCTTGTGGTGGCCAAAAGTGAGGTTCTCCAGTACACAGAGATGAGGGTGGTTCTGGTTGGCCCAAAAGCAGTAAGACCCCAAGAGATTCGCTGTTTCTATTTCTGGTTCCCATAGGCGGACAGTCCTCTGTGTAAAGGCTCACCCGTGTGTCTGCTAGCTGCCTTCTGCCCCACGGTGACAGAAGTCTCACTTTGTGCATCCTCACGTGCCGTGGGCTCAGCCACCCTGGGTCCTGGGATCCACAGATGTGGATACCAAGGACCGGCTTGTTCATTAGTGTCCGGTGCAAGTTACCAACTTACCATCTTGTCAGCTTCTTTTGCAAATTGTCAGACACCCTGTTGGAAATGGCTGCTTCCCTAAAGGAGCAGAAAGACTGGTCTGTGTTATTGATCTCAGCCTCTTGGTCTGATCTCCCAGGAGTACCCCTGGTCTCTGCAGGCACCAGAATGGGCACAGGGCATGTGCCGTGGTCATCAGTGCCTGTTCTAGGACACCAGCTCCCAGCAGGTGCTGCTCCCGCTCAGGCCCGCTGCTCTCTCCTTTTCCCAGCCATACTGAGATGCCCTTCCTAGGGCTTCCCGAGGGCTGTGTGACAGTGGCGGCCTCCCTGTAGTCTCATGTCTCCTGTGACAGCAATGGCACCATCAAGTGTCTTTCCAAACATTAAGGAGAAGCTGGAGGCAAATCTGGACTTGGAAATAACAATGAGAAATTTTCTTATAAAACAGGAAAGTGAGTCCAGTATCTAGAGGTGACAGTTATTGCAGTCTGCATCTCTAGAAGCACATACTGTGTGTGCCAGATTTTGAGAGAGCCCCTGTGGTCCTCAGGCCACAGCACCACTGCCACATGCTCTGGTCGCTGTCACATCCTGGCGCTGGCAGGGACAGGGCAGATTTCCTGCTGGGAGCATAGACTGTCCTCATGGAACTCAGACACCAACGTTTTAAGACCTAAGTAGATGTATCTAAAACAACTATAGGCATGTTAGGGTTTTCTATATGCTTTGAGTCATTTTCATTGGTTTAGTTTTTAGATTATCTTCTCAAATTCCTTAGAGGACAGTCATATTACAATATGCTCCTGTGACATCTGAATGCAATTTACAAAGAATGACATTTCCCCTTTCCCCCAGTAATCGCATTTTATTCCATTGTTTGCTGCTGGTCAGAGCTATGTCCTATAAGTCTGTTCAAAGAACCGAGCTTTCATCGCGCTGTGTTTTTGATCACTGCCCGTTTATGGTCTCAGCAACTTCGTTATCGGCTGCTCTTGTCTCGCTTCGTTCTTGTGTCTGTTAACTGCATTGTTGGTCTTTGCACTATTTAATGCGTTCGGAAACGCTTCCGACAAGCGATCAGGAACACGAGCTCACGTAGCAGCTCCCGAGTTGTCTCTGTTGACGGCTCTGGAGGGCCCTTCCTTCCTGGTGGGCCTCATGGCCAAAGGAGAAGGGAAAATTGCCAACGAAAACCCTTCTCGAGGTGGAACTTCTTCCTTCCACCTCTGACATAGAAAGTCATTGGCCACGCAGGTGCTGCAAGCTCTGCTGGAGCCGGCCTTGGTGCGCAGCATGATGTGGATATATAGATGCTGAACTTGTTTGTTTGGTACTCTGCAGAGTTGAGCTGCTCTCTGGTTAACGGGTGCTCAGGGCACTTCCACTCCGCGCACTGCTACAGTGGATGCAGACACACACATGATGAGCATTTCCCGAGGCAGAGATGAGCCTCCTGTGCACAACTAGACCAGAAGGGCTGTGAGGTAGGATTTCCACTCACTCAGTATTTTTGTCGCCAAAATGATTGTGTCAATGGTGTCTGAAACTTGTCAATATGTCCTCAGCTGTGGCCAACTTGGAGCTGTCAGATTCTTTCCTTCTTGATGATCATATCGTCCTTGGTTTAATTCTCACTGTGGATTTGGGCGGCCAAGTGAGCTGTACTTCCTGCTGCCCTGTGAATGTTCTCATACCCTGGGCGCTGAGATCTTGTTGGTCCTGCCTGTCACCACGCCCTCCTCTCCCCACCCCAGGATGGTGCTTCTGCTTTTTCCTATCAGCACACCAACAGTTTAGACTATAGCATTTCAGTCGCTTCAGTCTTTCTCCTTTGTGTCTTTGCAAAATGAAGTGTCCCTAAAATGTATGCTCTAGAAGTTCCTTTCATCATGTCTCTCTGTGGGAACCCTTCCTTCTGTCTGTCAGTCATTTTGCCTGTCTCCCTTGCTGAGGGAGTCCGTGGCCACTCCATTGCTCAGGGGATGGCTATCTTCTCTCTGCTCCTCTGAACTTCTCACCACCCTCAGCTTTCCTTCCTGCCGTGGGAGGTGGCACCTGTCACTCTCATGAGCGTGCCACCGCTCTTCCCTCTAGCTGACCCCGGCCTTTGCCGAGGCTGGTGTCTGCTGCCGTGGGACAGCTCCGTCCTGCCGGAGCTCCCAGCCTCCCACCTGAGCGACCAATTTCCCTTCTGGGGATTTCTTAGCCATGCCTGCAGATGATGCCTCCCCGCATCTGCTCAGCCCTTCCTTCCAGAGTTCTTATCTCACGTCCCTTGCACCTTCCAGATCTCACGCTCACTCCTGCATATTTCCATCTTTTTCTCTCTCTTGGTGGCAATCGTTAGTGATCTCTTCCAGCTGTTTCATCGACTCGCAGGCTCTCTAACTCCCATGACCATACTTTTCATTGCACGATGCCTCGCTCCCTTGCTTTGGTCCTTCGTTCTTTGCACCCTGCTGTACGCCGTGTGGCCTGCGTTGCTTCCTTAGCAATCATTCTACATGATTAACAGCCTCTTCTGCACCGTTCCATTACCTCTAATTCTCACGGGCTGCTTCTCCCAGGTGTTTGCTCCTGTGGCTCCACTTGCAGTGGTTTGAGCCCAGGGCACCCGGGGTGTCAGGGCAGAGTGGCTTCCCCTGTCTCACTGAGCTCAGGCTCATGCTGTGGAATTCTGTCCCTATGCCAAGCACTCTCTGAGGGCTGCTAAGCTCTTTGCTCAGTGCCAGGCTGCCGACCTGCTTGAGAAAGTCTCTTTCAGGAGCTGTCTTCAGAATTATAGGTAAATAATTTCTTTAAAGTGCAACATCGCTTCTCACTGAAAATCTTCCTGATTGCTTTATTTACCTGATTCCAAAATGCAATTAGACGTTCTAAAAATCTCCACACAGAAACTATTCTGCCTGCAAGGAGAGGCTCGGGTAAGCACGGTGCAGCCTGAGTGCATCCCTGGAGCGTCCCAATGTACTGCAGCAGAGGCGGCACAGTTGGCACTGCGTGAGGATGGCCATCCTGGCCTGCACACACAGCTGCAGCTGCTCAGAAGCCCCACTCATTGTTAACTGAAGGCGGCCGTGCAGGGAGGACAAACTTGCCTGAGGGGTGTCACACCAACCACGCCTGTCCCACCCTCACCCAATAGGATGAGCACCGCTGCACCGTGTGACTGCACATAGACTGCTCAAGTGCTTCAGGGGAGCCTAAGTGGGGACCCCCTCCTTGAGCCGCCAACTCCAAGCAGGAGAGCCTGGGCGGGTGCCCAGCATTGACAGGTAGTCTGGTCACAGGGCCACCTCGGGACACAGCTGTCTTTGACCCACCCACAAACATGCAGTGCCAGGCAGGAGGCAGCAGGCAGGAGAGGCCGCCCTCACCCAGGCAGTGACTCTCCTTCCCACCCCAAGCACAGAGGCTTCTTTCTAAAGACATTTCCTTAGTGTGCATACTCACAGAGGACCCTGAGCCGTGCTATGTTTTCCCAGGGGCAGACACTCACTCTGGCGGTGGCCACCCTCCTGTTACCCTCTCTTTCTTCCTCCTCCCCTTTCCTGCAGACCCGTCCTCTCTTTCAACAGCTTCCTCAAGGGGCTTTTGCGCAGCACCAAGACCCTCATGAGTCAGGCCCAGATTTTCTCAGATGCCTAATGCAGGTGCCTAAAAAAGCAGCACCTGTCCTCCCATGGTGTCCACCCTCCAGGAGGAAGGCCTGAGGGCTCTGACTCCGCCTCCTGCAAGCAGCATCTGACTGTGCAGTTGTGGAGGTGTGAGAAACAGCGAAGCCTGGCTTATGCTGGGTTTGTGCTGTGTCTCCACCATTTAAATGAGATGTGCGGACACACAAGCTATGAAGTAAGCACTCGTCATTGTTTTGCAATTCTGTGTGTGAATTAAATGTTCTTATCCCTGTGTTTAAAGTCAGCGTTGCATGATATAAAGAATGAATGGTGAAGCCGGGCGTGGTGGCTCACACCTGTAATCCCAGCACTCGGGAGGCTGAGGCAGGAGGATTGGTGCGAGTTTGAGACCAGCCTGGGCTACAAAAGTGAGCTCAAGGCCAGCTTCAACAGCATAGCGAGACCCTGTCTCAAAAAAAAAAAAAAAAAAAAGAATGAATGGTATCATTTATCCTAGCAATTTAAAATGTTCACTTTTCCCTTTAGAATGGTGTTAGACATCAAAGAGGAACAAGTCCAGGAGGGGCTGTGTGTGGGAAACACTCCCTGGGTCCTCTGGTGGCTGGCTGGTCTCAAGGCCTGTGAATCCACTTACACAGGCTGCTGCCTGCTGTGCACATAGCTGCAGGGTACAGGGCGAGGGGGTCTCCTTATCTGTGCTGTAGCTCGCTGAGGCTACCTGAAGCACTGCCACCCCTTGTTTTCTGATCTGCTGGCAGTAATGTGTGCTCCACTGCAAAAAGCTGAACAAATGTGTTCACTCAGTAACCAGAATCCTCAATTCTAATTCCTGTTGACTCCTGAGATACGTGGTAGAAAGCTAGTCTGCCCATAAGACAGAAAGAGCCACAGCCCAGCCCTGAGTCGTGTCTGTTGGCGAGACTCCACCCCACTTCCTGGGTCTCACTCATGCTTGCTAAGGGGAGGCTGCCACTGCCCTTGGTCTTAAGGATGAGGCCTGCCCTTTGCTGCTCACACCTAAGCAGCCATGCATTCTGGCAGATGGTTTCTCTAGAATTCCTAGGGGAAAACTAGGGCAGCTGCTGGTGCAGGCGCACTATGGTCTTAGGGACAGGGAAGTGGCCAGCACTCAGGCAGAGATGAGCTTTACCCTGATGGGCATAGCAAGCACCACCCGAGGATTCTGCCTAGCCCCAGGTCCCCTCAGCTGGGACCTGCCAGGTCATAACCTGAGCAGCAGAACGACTTCTCCCACCACACCTCCTATGGGTGGATGGCACCCAGGGAGCCCAAGCAGGCTCAGTGCCAGTGCAGCCTCAGAGACCTCACAGGATCAGCTCCAAATCCCAACCCACATCCCAGCCCAGGGCCGCCCACTGCCAGGTCAGCACTCCTCTCTCAAACAAATGGGATTTCCGGACAAAACTTCTGCTTTGGGGTCTAGGCCCCAGGAACCTAGCCCAGGACAAGTGGGAAATTCTCCTTGCTTCACAGGAAGTGGAAACCAGGGACAGCATGTGATAGGCCCGCAGTGATGTGTCTCTTGTGTGCCACCCCTGAGGGCCAACACACTTCATTCTGACTCCAGGTCAGCCCTCCAATCACATGGCTCTCAGGACACAGCCCGCCACCCACTGAGGGTCCTCAGGTTCTGACATTTTTTGTCTCCTTCACTCTCTTCCCCTCAGAGAGAACACTGGGGTCATCCAGGTCCACATGGCTGCGAGCTGCACACCGAGAGATGAACAGAAGTGAATGTAAGTGCAGAGGACTGTGGAATGCAGGGGCAGCAGTGACTGTGGTGACACCGGCAGTGGAAATGAGATGGAGTCATAGACACCATGTGGAAAAGGGAGAAATGCTTCAGCTCATCACCCAAACCTCCACCTTGAGAAATTTAGACATGAGCGTCAGGCAAATCCCAAGCAAGGCGATGGGGCTGGGGAGATAGCTCAGTGCCTGCCTTACAAGTGTAAGGCTGTGAGTTTGAACCCTTGTCCCACAAAAAAAAAAAAAAAAAAAAAAAAAAAAAAAAAAAAAAAAAAAAAAAAAAAAAAAAAAAAAAAAAAAAAAAAAAAAAAAAAAAAAAAAAAAAAAAAATCCAAGCAAGGCGAGAAGCAAATATCATGTCATAAATAAAATAAAAACTAGAAACAACAAAGAAAACCAGACATTGGTTGTTTGGGGAGAGCTACCAAATGGTGAACTGACCAAGAAAGAGAGGAGAAAGACGTAAATTACTAAAATCAGGAATGAAAGACAGATCATTACCACTGACCTTACAGAGATAAGAACTACAAGAACAACATAAAAATTCTGCAAGCAACTGTATGCCCAGAAATTAGGTAACCTAGACAACCCAGACAAACTTCCATGAAGACTCAAACTATAGAAACTGACCCAAAATGGAATAGAAATTTTGAATATATCAAGTAAAACCAAGAAAATTTAGGCTCAGTAATTTAGTAAGAAGTAAAATTTTTGGCTGGGTAATTTAATAGCCCAGAACCAGATGGCTTCCTCCATCAGTCTCTTTGTTTAAAGTATTTAAAAAAGAAATAACAACACTTTTTCATACTTCTTTATGAAACAGAAGTGCATGGAAATAACTTGATGCTTTCAGTGCTTCCATGATGCCAAAACCAAATCTACCACAAGGAAAAAAATAACTTTGATGAATCCTGACATAAAAATTTGCAACAAATTACTGGCAAGCTGAATGTAGCAACAACAAAAAAGGATAATAAGCCATGAGCAAATAGGACTCCTCCCAGGCACCCAAGGCTGGCTCAACATGAAAACTGACCAGTATAATACTCTCTACTCCCAGCGTACTAAAGGACGGACAGTTCCGGCCATTCTCAGCGCATCCACGTTCTCACTAAATGCCACATTCAGTAGAGCATCTCCAGAACATCAGACTTGGAGAAGAAAATCGCTGGTGCGGTGGTGCTGGGCAGTAATGAGGTCATGAGAGCACCGGCCTCGCGAATGAATCCAGACTCTTATGCCCCATGAGACAGTGAGAAGATGGCCATCCAGGACGCAGGGAGAAACTCCAGCCCACAAGGAATCTGCTGCAGCCTCTGTCTGGGCCTTCCAGGTCCCCAGACTCTGAGTAAGTAGTGCATGTCATATAAGCTCCCTGAGCTATAGGACTCCAGAGAAAGCAGCCTTCACAGACAGAAGCTAGGATGAGATCACATAGCCATCTCGGCTTAGGTAGCAGAAAGCGTCTGGCAAAACGCAACACCCAGCACAAGTGAAAACACTCCGTAAACCAGGAGTAGAAGGAAGTTACCTCAGCTGAAGAAAAACTGCGTGTGGAAAGAACACACAGGGATCTCGCTTGCCAAAAGAGACTGAACTCTGGAAATATTAAACAGAGAAACTAGACAAGAGGAAGGAATAAAAGGAATAAGGATAGGAAATGAAGCAGCTAAACGGTAACTGTTTGTGAGTGACATGATACTCTACATAGAAGGCCCCAAAATTCCACCACTGACCCTAGATTTAATAATCTCACTCAGTAACATAGTTGGATACGAAGTCAACACTGAAAAATCAAAAACACGCCTGTACATGAATAACAAATTATCTGACACAGTTCAGACACCACATCCTTCACAATAGCATCAAAAAGAGGGAAATACCAAGGAGTCAGCCTAACAAAGGAAGTAAGAGAGCTGTACACCAGGAGCTGCAGGACTCTGAAGACAGAGACTGAAGAGGATGTCAGAAGATGCAAATATATCCCTTGTCCTTGGATAAGAAGAACAAATAAAGTGAAAGTGGCCCTATTCCCAAAACTGTTGTACAGATTTAATGCAGTCCCGATCAAAATATTATTAGTATGCCTCACAGAATTAGAGAACTTATTCATAAAAATCCAGAGGAGATCTAGAATAGCAAAAATAATTCTGGGCAACATAATTCTTGATTTGAAATTATATTACAAAGCCACTTTGAGAAAATAAGCATGGCACTAACATAACAACAAAAACAAACCCAAGGATCAGTAGAACAGATTGCAAGATGCAGAAACAACTTCAAACAAACTCCGCCACCTTATCATTGGCAAAGGGGCCAAATCCCTTCACTAGAAGAAAGATGTTATGGTTTATGTCTAGTTGTCCCCCCAAAGCCTCATGGAGTCATTGGGCGGGGACTTCTAGAGTTTGAGACTTGATCCATGATCCCTGGGATTATGGGTTTTAGTACTGATGGGATTATGGGTCTCAGTACTTCTGGGATGATGGGTGTAGCCTAAGGCGGGGGCTAAGGTGGAGAGCCTGAATGTAATATAAAGAGAGACAGAGAGACAGACTCGAGCTGTTGCTGCTGCTCTGCTGCCCTGATTGATTGGCTGCCTCTGCCACCATTTTGCTGCTGTTCTGCCACCATGAACTGGAGGCTCTCCGCCGTGCTCCACTCAGCCTTGGGCCAGCCGAATATGGACCGAAATCTCTATGAACTGTGAGCTAAATAAACCTTTCCTTCCTTCATCTTGAGTGTCCGGGTATTTGTCCCAGCAACGAGCAAAAGAGTAACTAAGACAAAAGATAACCTCTTTAATAAGTGCTTCTGGAAGAACTGCCTTTCCCCATGCCAAAGACTAAAACTACACCCATGTCTATCACCACACACTAAGATAAAGTCAAAATGGATCAAAGATCTAAACACGAAAACAGGGGGCTTTTGCATTAGCTCAGTGGTGTAGACGCCTGCATGTGCAATCACAGCCAAGCACAGTGGACGCCGGTCCGTCCCCAGACCCACTCTTATGGCAAACTGAGACAGAAAAAAAATCCTTCTAAATACACAAGCAGAAACCCTAAATCTCCTGGAAGAGGGAATAGGCAGGATTCTTGAGCAAACACGGGCAGAGACTGTTGCACGCAAAGACTGTATGAGCAAAACTCATGTCATACAGGAACCATTACAGAGAATCAACTTATTTAAAAAGCTTTTGCGCAGCAAGGGAAATCACCAACAGAGTGAAAAGACACCCACAGAATGGGAAAATATTTGCCAGTTGCTCCTCAAAGAACTAATATCTAGAATATGTGAAGAGCTTAAAAAAATCAGAATTCCCAAATTTAAAAACCCTAACCTTCAAAATGGGCATCTGAAATGAATAGACACTTCTTAGTCGAAGAATTAGAAACAGCAAATAAATATATGAAAAGCTGTTCAACATCACTGGTAATTTGAGAGATGCAAATTAAAACAACGCTGAGATCCCATCTCATTCCAGACAGAATGGCTGTTATCAAGAAATCAACTAACAAATGCGGCAGAGGCTGTGGTGGGAAAGGAGCCCTTCCGCACTGCTGGTGGGAGTGTAGACTGGTGTCTACGGTCTATGGAAATCAGTCTATGGAAAACCACTGCAGAAATCAGTGTGGAGATTTCTCAGAAAACTAAATCTAGAAGCTCCATTTATCCCACTTATTCCACTTATTGGTGTCTTACTAAAGAATTAAAAGCGTCACAGCATAGTGACATATGTACGCCCTCCTATTACAGGGGCAGTTTGTAATCACCAAATCTTGGAAACAGTCCAAATCTCCATCAACTGCTGAATGGGATAAATAAAATGTGGGGTTTTTAACACAGGAGAGCACTACCTTCTGCTGTAAAGAATAAGCTTGAGGCATTTCTAGGTAAATGGATGTATCCTGAGACCATACTAAGTGAAATAAGCTGGGCACACGTGTGTAAATACATTATTTCTCTGGATGAGAAACCAAAAGTGTGAATAATGGTCACAGACACTGCGAAAGAGGGAGAAAATCTTCAATTGGGTGGGGCAGCTAAGAAGGGGGAGGGGAAGGGAAGGAGGGGAAAGAAAAAAACGAGGAAATGAGGGGAAAACGGAGGCACAGCTTGAGTAAATAAAGATGGTAAGAGGGGTTGAAGGGAGGGAGGGAAAGGGCAAAAAAGCAGCCCCGAGACACACTGGGTACGGCACAAATGCCCTAGGTGAATGCCCTCACAGAGCATACCTAAGAGGCGCCAATGAGCTTGATTGACTTTATAACTTTAAAACACTCAATTTAATAACTTAAACAACTTAATTTAAAAAAAAAAAAAAAAAGGCTAAGACCAAGAGCAGGGCAGGATGGGCTGCTCTCGCCGCGATTCCTTGTGACTGTCCTGAGGCCCTCACTAGGGCACCTCTACAGGAAAGGAAATAAGTGCCACTGAAACTAAAAAGGAGGAGGTAAAACTGTGTCTCTCCACGTGGCACACCCCACAGCCTCAGAATTCTAAGAAGGCCACACGCGAAAGAACCAGCACTCATAAGTGAGTTCAGCAGTTTGCAGGATATGAGGCGACAAACATAAAAGCTAGTTGTATCTCTAGACACCAGGAACATGCCATGTGACAGTGAAATTATAAAAGCAGTTCTGTCTGTAAGAGCACCAAAAAGAAGAACATTTTAGGAATTCAATCAACAATATTAGTGCAAGACTTAGATACTGAGAAAGCTGAATGAAACAAAAGAAGACCTAAGTTAAAAAAAAAGAAAACAGTATTCAGAAATTGCAAGACTTAATAGCAAAGAAGCATTATACCCCACATTTGATTTATGGACTTAACATAATCACAAGCGAAATCTCAGCCAGATTTCACGTAGACATTAGTATGCTGACTCTTAAATCCATTTTTATGACCCAGCATAGACAAAGTAATCTTTACGAAGAAGAAAAAAGTTGGAGGACTCACACCTCCTAATTTCAGACTTACTACAAAAACCACAGCGGTCAGGACAATGCATGGACCAGTGAGAGGTCATGAGGAGCTCAGAAATGAACGCAGGAGCATGCGGCCAACGGATGCTTGACCAGAACGCCAAGACCATTCGATGGGGAAGGAATGATCTTTTCAACAAGTGGTGTAGTGACAACTGTCTAGCCCATGCAAAGAATAAAAATTTTACTGTGCAGGCGTTCCTCGCTGAGCAAGCCATTCGGTGACTGTTCAGACCAGAATGGAAGCGCGCTATCCAGACTTAAGACTCGCCCCACTTATGACCCTCCTCTGCTCACAGTTCAGCACACCGTATTGACGCAGCCTCGTGTCTTTTCTGTACAGTAACCTTGTTTATCTGGCAGTGTAATTTTTGCTGATTGCACTGCACAGCAGCCCTTTGAACAAAAGGTTGTGAAAATAAATGCAAAGTCATCAACCTGGAGTTTCCTTCGAGCGTTTCTTTGTTCTGAATATTATAAGGCACATATTATATGAGTCTTCATGTGGTGACCAATGCACTTAGCAACCTAATCAGGGATCAGAACTCAGTCATGGAACACATACAGGCTGCGGCCTATCGCATTTCAGGCGTGTTCACCGTGTTGTACAAATAAACGCAGTATTCATGAAAAGCAAATGTCATCAAAATATGTGATGTTTCTAAAATGCCTGATCCTGGGGGAAATAGGCCACCCATCAGTTTTTGGATATTGAGGTAAGTTGAGAACATAACAGGGCCACGCCTATTCCTCACTCATGATTACTAATGAGCACTTTCTCTACCGAGGCTGTATTCCAAGGTGTCCTGGACTTTTAGAATCATTTTCCCCTCTGCCTTTTCTGGCGTGTGAGGGATCAGTACTGCCTGAGCCTGTTGATTTGATGATTTGTTGCTGCATTTTATTTTAAAAGTTATTGGAGAGCATTTCTTTTTAAGAAAAGCAAATGATTTTCACTGGATTAATTTGATAACATGACGTCTAATGCAGATAGTCCTCTTTCAGTGATCTCCCTGCTTAACAACTGTCTGGACTAGGACAAGCACGCCCGTCAGGCTTCTGAGCCGTCTTATTTGTGCTGCAGCTCTGCCCATCTCCTTGCTAGCACCTGAGTGTCTTTTGCGCAGTGTGCCTTGTTGACACAAACCACAGTGTTTGCTGGCTGTGCTGTGTACTTCTCCGCTCTGTTCTACGAGGCAGTACTGCGCTGAGAGTGTACAAATAGGGAAAGACATCAGGTCAGTGTGCTTGGACCGTTTCCTTGTTCTGACTACCGCGGAGTACAACTCCATACGACTCCTCACTTGGTGGCCAGGGCACTTGCCTCGACACAGTCCCTAAGCGAGGAGCGTCTGTACAGTAGGAGTGGCACCGAGGCGCACAAAAGGTGTGTAGAGCTGGATGAGGAGAAACCCAGGCTGCACTCCAAGGGGCAGGGCATGAGTCGGAACAGCCTCTAGACAGGCAGGTCCTTAAACAAAAAATGTCTTCACTTAAAAGGCGAGACACAAGCGCTGCAGTCCTGGTGAGATGAGAAGTATTTGTGTGAATCAGGGAGGACGCACAAACGCTCTGCACGCATATGCTTTATGTGATATTTTTGTACCTACACTTTTTTTTTTTTTTTTTTTTTAGTGAAAGGCTTAGTAAAGGTTAAAAACAAAGTGCAGTGTGGTAATCTCAGAGCTAGGCGACTCAGTGGAAGTTTCCATTGCCCCGTTTGGGGCAGACCCTGTCCCAGTATGCCTGTCCCTCAGTTACACCAACTTCCTCCCAACTCATAGGTTCCTTCCTTCAGTCTCAGAAGCCCAGCTCCCTGCTTGTGCCAGGGGTCAAGCAGGCAGGACACGGGCCCCAGGTGGTGGCACCAGGGCCATGTTGCCACTGTGTAGCCTGATAAAGTCCTTTGGGCAGTCACCATTCTCTCTCTGCCCACCACGGGTCAGTTGAGGGTGCGTGGGCACTGGGCAAGACCTCTGCAATAGAGGGTGGCTCTTGTTTCCTGAGCAGCTGGTGCCATTGCATGGGAGGAGACGGCTGGCCGATGGAGTCAGGGGCCACAGCAGACACAGGGATGCAGCAGAAGCCTTGCACAGGGATGGCCACCAGGGCCACAGACACAGTGGGGCCATCAGCTGCTGGTCAAAGGCGGTCGGTTGGGCTCCATTCTGCGGGGTCAGTGAGGTTCTTCGCATTCTCTTAATGATGCTGCTGCATTATATTTTTCTTTTTCTTATTTAAAATTTAATTTTATTTCATTTTGAAAAGTAAAAACAAAAAAAGCAAGAACAAACAGCAAAAAGACAGAAACAGAGCAACACACAATGGCACGTTACAGATTTTCAAATCAAGAATAACAAATTAGCAATGGCTTTTATATTATGTATTTTTATCGTCAAGTATGTTGCTCAGATTGACAGCTATAGGTGTGTAAAACAGGACAAATAATTTAAGATTAACTCTTGCTTTCATTTTTTAAAACATTATTTATTTATTAATGCTATGGCCAGCCCAGCCTGCCCTGGAGGTGCGACTGGCACACCATGTGGTGCTGGGTATTGAACTGTGGTCCCTGCGGTTGCCTAAGCGGGCGTCTTAGACTGCTGAGCTATCTCGCTGGCCCCTAACCCTTGCTGTCAATAAACCTTTTTTTGTCTTTTAAAAAACTTTTTCTTAAAATTTATTTTAAAGAAAGTATAATAATAACTGATAAGACACTAGAAATGGCTCCCGTTTAGAAGAACAGGATGAGAGGTATTCAGCTGTGGTGTTTGTATTGTACACCACTGTCCTCGATAGAGCTGCTAAGTGTATTTTTCCTTATAATTTTCCTTTGCTGCTATTTACTGTTGACATACAGCTCAGTACTTCAGGAGAGTCCCGCCAGGAAGTAGACCCATAGTTGTTCTCATGTCAGCAAGTGACACATAAGTGCTGCATTCTAACAGCTCATCAGAAGAACTGAAACACACTTTTTAAAACTTCAGCGCATGAGAGAACAGCACTTCTGCCTGTGTAGTAGACAGGAGCGGCGAAAGCAAAGCAGATGATGTGCTTTGTGACCTCAGCGTGCTGGCTCACGAGGAGGAAGAGCACTGCACCACTTCCCAGGGCCTCTGGGGCCTGTCCAGAGCCACCCCGTACCAGGAGAGAGAGACACACACCAGGCCCTGCCTCGTGCTCCAGGGCCAAGTCCTCCCCACAGCTGGCAACCTCCTGCTCAGCCTCCTCCAAGAGCCAAAAGATTGGCACGCAGCCGTGGCAGCAACACCCAGCAACCATCCAGGCAGCCCCCACGCACAGTGACACCTAGGATCCACCATCACGCTGTGACAGGTGGTTTTGAATTACAGATGGGATTATGGAATAATAATAATAATAATAAATAATAATAATAATAATAATAATAATAATAATAATAATAAATAATGCCTGCAGCAAGCTCCCTACCTACTTGGTGGTATGTGACTCACTATAGCTTTTGGTTCCATATACTTACAGAATATAACGGGTCTCCACTGCAATACATATCTTTTTCTGAAAGAATAGAGACAGGCCTCTGTGCGCCATCTCCTGGCCTGCTCCATGCCCTGGGGACCCATGCTGTCCTATGCCCTCCCCAAGTCCCCTCTCTGGAAGGATCTGCAGTCCTGAGCATTGACCCCCTGTGCAGGCCTGAAAAAAGAGGTGACAGGGGCCCACGGCGCTGCTGCCTTGGAAAGTGACCTAGAGGAGCTGCAGGGGCTTTGCAGGGCTTTCTCCCTATGTGTCACAATATTCTGACAAAAGACCCAGCTCAGGCTCCCACTAAATCGTCAGCACCCAGCCTTGAGGGTGAAGGAACCTGGCATGCTTCCCAGCTCTGAATCCTGCCAGCCAAAGGCCTGGGCATGAGAGGCCTGGCGGCACATTTTGCGCCCACGCGACAGCTTCACGGAACGAACATCTGCCCATGAGCCCACGCACTGCGGTGTCCAGCCACCCTTATCTTTGAGTGAGAGCTAGAGCCTGTCCTCTCCCCTGGGAAATTGTTCTTGCTGTGCAGAAATGATCAACACATAAAACCATTTACTGTTTCCCACTTCAAACAAGTAAGTATAACAGCTGTACACCAGCTACCATAACTTGGCAGTAAGGAATCAAAATATTTAACATTGGGAAATTCTAGCAGTTGTAAAATGTCTTACACGCTTCGGTTTATTTGACTTTCACAGCAGCTGTTTGACGGTTCACATCTGACAAATGTCAGAGAAGTTTAGTGACTCAGTCAGCTTCAGTGACCTACATAGGCCTCCACGGCCAGCGTGGAGGACGAGGTGGCAGCTTCCGTCGACAGAAAATATTTGCCACCACACGTGCTACGAGGCCCCACCGTGAGACCTACTCAGATGAGTGGGGAGCTTGCGTTCTCTCAAAAACCTGCACGTGAAGCCTCAGCCACTTCACCCACGGCTGCTGCAGTGTGGAAGCAACGTGGCTGCCCTCCTACGGTAGGTGAGTGCAGAGCAAACCTGGGGCACCCAAGCCGTGGAGTTGCATGCAGTGAGAAACAAGCGCTAAGCCGTGGAGAGGCGTGGAGGAAACTTCGACGTTTCCAACTGAAAGAAGCCAGGCTGACCCTGACTCTGTGACTTCCTGGAATGGCGGAACTCCAGAGACAGAAAAGGAGGGGCGGTGCCCGTCTCGGAGCGGGCAGGGCATTAGGAAGCTTCCTGTCGCTGTAATAGTGGGTCTGAGATACCTCCACCGACAAGAGAGGAGAGGTCTTCTCTGGCTCGTGGTTCCAGAGGCTTCAGTCCAGGCCCTGTGAGGCGGCTCCTCACCACATGGCTGCTGGTTGAGGCTGAGTTCACAGCTGAGGAGAAGCGCATCATGCACCCCAGCAGCCTGGCCCTGCCCCCTGCCACCCCAAGCTCCGATGGACAGATGTAAGGTGGTTTGGGGAAAACACAGGCCAAACAGCTTGCAGGGCCAGGCCAGCTTCTCCAGGAAGCTGCAAGCTTGGATCGGCGTCTGGGGCGCGGTACTCCGTCCCCCTGCTAGGTAGGATTCACCAGCCCAGGTTGAACGTGTCACCGTTACCCCAAGTTATTCACCAGTAAGGTCTCTACTTCCTGTCCCTGAGAATTTATGCTCAGTTGGCCTAGAAGTCGGCTCCAGAAAGAAAAGAGGGCAGTAAGTTGCTGCTACCCAGCTGGACTTAGGAGCAGCTGGACGTCTGAGATGCAGAGGCTGTTTGTACCCCATGTCCCATGACTACAGGTCATGAAGAAGTATAGGACACTGGTCCACCCGGGAAGGACAGCAGGCCACCCTACAGCCCTGGGGAGGGCAGCAGGCATGTGGCTGACAGGGAGGAAGTAAGGTGACAGCACATGGACACGGCCAGAGCTGGGCTGGCCCTGCCTGTGGGGATCTGCATACACGCCTGGACGTGTCAGGGTGCTGTGTTCACGCCGTCCCTTTCCTCATCCCCTTCCAGCTAAGATACAGTGTGTTGACATCGTTGTAATAGTCATGCAGTGAGCTTTGTTTTTGTGGTTTCAGTTACAAGATGTGGAAAGGAAATGACTCAGCAAACAGGTACCCATCAGCAGAGCAGCCCCCAGGAGATGGCTGCAGGCCCCAGTAGCTCTCATCACCCTCGCTGTCCCCACAACCCCTGCCCTCCCCCCAGACTGAGGTCACACACAGGGCGCAGCTTTCCATCCGGGCACCAGGCTGTTGACCTCTCCCTGCCCGACCCCTGCCTTGTGCTCATGGTGGTCCTGCTACTCTGGACAAACCTCACGGGCTGTATGGTGGGGGAGCACAAGCCACCACCCTGGGCCTGGCAGTGGTGAGCGGCACGCACCACCGATGGACCTCCTGGAGGCTTGAGACGAGGCAGCACTGTGTGGACTGTGGAGGGGCAGAGGGGTCCCCAAGGCCTAAACCACACGCCGTCATGCCGCAGCACACCCGCCCCCAGAGCACTGTGACCGCAGTGCCAGCTGGAGCTCCTGCACTGGGTCCCAGGGTCACCGGCTGCACTACCTTGCTCCTCTGTGTGACGGCCGTGGAGATTTAGGTCCTGACTGTGACACCCAGGCTTCGTGAGACTGTGTGTGGCCACAGCCTGGCTCTCATCCTGGGAAACACGAGATGCGACCATCTCAGGCGTAGACCGTGGGAATGTGGCCTCACGCCGGCCTCCTCTTGTAGTTACCCACAGAGAAGGTTAAGCCAGGAGCAACAGGAAGGTGTGCAGGCGGTGTGATCACGTGTGCCTTTACAGCGACTAGCTGCTTAACAGATCTCAGCACCTCCGTGAAGTGCACAGGGGGGAGGAATCTCTCGCCACCAAGCCGCAGTGTACGGCACTGCGGGGCCTTGGGCCGGTGCCGACTAGAGCACAGCTGATCGCTCAGGCTGGGTGTGGGATGCCCGAGCCCTAGCCAACCAGCTCTCTGTGGAGGCCTCAGTGTCTGTCCCTCAGCCCCTGGGATTCTCACTCACGGCCCAGACAGGACACCCCAGGGAGCCTTCCTGGCATAGAGCCTGGCCTTTCTAGATGCCAGGCCTGGCTCATGAGCCTCCCCTCTCCCCACCCCTACAGGCCTCATGGGCACTGGCAGGGGTGCAGTTGCCGGCCTACCGGTGTGGGACGGTGCCTGGAAGGTGCCCCTCAGGTGCTGTAGGGCCACAGGAGACACTTCATAACTCGATGCTTCCAGAGCTGGAACCTTCTGGCACCTTCCAAACGCTCCATCTGTGGGAAGAGGAAGGCAAGAGAGAAAGAGGGTCACAGAGCAGGAAGGCCCGCATGCACCCCACCTGGCTCCGCACGGGAGCCTTGGGACAGTGCGCTTCAGGAGCTGAGGGCCTTGAGGACACAAGCACATTCCGAAAGCACTGCTTTCCCTGACGGGGAGCCAGGTGTCATGGGAACCACCAGCGCAGAAGGCAGAGGAAAAGCAGCTAGGGGCCCAGGGTGGCTTGAAGTCACATTGGCCTGCAGGGCCTGGGGGCAGAGGACCATGCGCACCCGCGCCTCTGAGCATCTGCACTCGGCCTTCCTACCCACCCTGCCCCCACACACACTGCACATGCTTGATGTGAGACCTGCGGCTGCCAACTCAGTAACAGAAAGTCGCTAAGGCTCGGAGCCCACTTGCAGAGGAACACAGACCCTCAGGAAACAAGAGCATTAATGTGCAGAGGCCTCGAGGCCCTCCCGGGGTGGCCAGAGCCAGCTGCCCTCTCTGACAACCAGCAAGCAGGGACAGGGAGGTGGCCACAGCCGCCCGGCTGAGCTAGCTCTCACCCAGCCGTCTGCAAGGGCAGAACCCGCGACTCACAGCCCTGCAATCCACAGCCTCAGCGGCCCGCGCCCCTCATTCTCTTCAGGAGCTGTGCACTTCCAGATGAGCTTGCTGGGGAGGCCTCAAACATTCAGATTCCCTTCTCTGGCTTGCACAAAGGACTAATTCAGGGGCTAGCACTTCCCACACAGGGCAGCCATCTGCAGACCCAGGCCATGGAGGGAAATGGTTTCCTGCATTGTTCACAGCAGTTTTGCCACCAGGATGGCTAAGAAAGCCATTCAAACGCAGCAGCCAGTGTGATGAGCAGACTGCCCTGGCCGAGCCAGGCTGCCCAGAAGGCTGGTCCCAGGATCCCACGTGCACCACCGTACAGTTAGCAGAGCACAGCCTCGGCACATGAGCACCTTGGGGTTCTATGGCACTTTGCAAACTGGGGTTGCGGGGGACAACGGGCCCACTGTGCGGAGCAGGCGGAAGACCATGAGGACACAGCCTGTTGCCCCTGGCCCTCCTCAGCAGGGCCCCTGCCCTGCCTCCACCCCACGGTGTGGCCACACAAAGCCAGAAAGGCTCCCTCGGGGTGGATGCAGCACCTGCAGCCCTACCCAGGGCCACAGAGAGGACAGCCCTGCTCTTTCCCTGTCAAATACTGAGAATAGTGTGTATGTGTGTGTGTGTGTGTGTGTGTGTGTGTATGCACATGTGCACACACACACACACACACACACACACGCATACACAATGTTCTGGGGGGCAGAATGGGAAAGAGAAGTGCTGCAGCAACAGCTACAACTTTTGCAAAAAAAGTGAAGGGAGGGGCCGGGGACATAGTTCCATGGCACAAGTGCCTGCCCAGCAAGTACAAGGTCGTGAGTTCCAACCCCAATCCCGCCAAAAAAAAAAAAAAAAAAAGTGAAGGGAACAGCGCCAGCAGCATGCAGGAGCCCGAGGGGGCAGGAAAAGGCCCAGCCCTTTGCCGACCGGTGCAGAGACCAAGGTCAGGTGGCCAAGGGGAAAATGGAACTGCGTTCTCTAGATTCCTAGGCTGGGACCTGGCCAGTGACTCCCCAAATCCTGGGCCAGCCTCCAGCATCCAAGCCCTGCTTCAGGACTCAAGGACTCTGGGAAACCGATGGGACAGAAGGAATAAAAGACAGCTAGAAAGGCAACAAGGTGGTGACCTTCAAGGCCACCAATTCCCAGAACCCAGTGGAAGTTACCCGGCATTCACGTCAGCTTCTTTTGGTTAAATGAGACTCTATCCTTCAGGACCAGTCGAGCCTAAAATTCCTCAGGAACAGCAACTGTAAGTTGGCTTCAGTGAGAAAGAGCAGGACCCTGATCCTAAGGCAAAGGGACAGCTGACGCAGCTCAAGGAATCCTTCCGTTGCCTGGCTTAAAGCCAGGAACAACGGGGCCATCCATACCTGCACAAAGCAAGTCAATGCCTTTCTTGCGGAGAGCCACCCTTTCCTGGGGTTTCCACCTCAGCACGAGCATAAATGATCCCAGTATGAGTCTCTGTCCCTCTCTGTTTGTCTGTCTGTCCCCAACCCAGCACCCTTTCTTCTGCTTGAAATTTCCACTCATAAATCTACGTCTCTGACTGACACATCCTGAAAGTTCAGGTGGGGCAGGACAATCCCTCGCCTCAGCTCAGGAATCTCCTGGGCCATCTGGTGACCGACCCTACTGACAAACATGGAGTGCTTGGCCATCAACATGGGCCAGGTATCTGGACTTCTGGCTGCACCCCAGCCCGACAAGGGGCACTACCTGGAAGGAAGCCAGCAAGAGGATGTGTGGTGATGGGGAAATGGCTGGGGTTTAGCCCCCAAGTGCTCCCCAGAAGTGGGCACCCAGAACTTGATGGTAACTATAGGAGATTCTGTCTGTGGGGAACTGAACACCCCAAAAGACATGGGAGAAAATCATCTTCCTACGGAAACCCAGAACTCTTCATGTTTTTATAAGGAAAAGAGGCCAGAGACACTGCCTATGCATTTTGGGATTTTCCAGATATTTCTCTTCTCAGGTACAATGGCATTATTTCTTAAATTTAATCTTTGCAAGCAATGTTGTAAATATGTTCTCAGAATCATATTTATCAGATTTCCTGAACCCTTTCTTTCAAACATATATATTAAATATGCATAACTCAAAGTATTGCTTGTATTTCAAAAGAGTTAGCGGGCCGGCGAGGTGGCTCAGTGGTCTAAAGCTCCTGTTTAGGGAAGCTTAGGCAGCCGCAGGGACCACAGTTCCATCCCCTGCACCACATGCTGCGCCAGCCCCCACCCCAGGGCAGGCTGAGCCTGCCATAAATGAGCTAGCTAATCACGCTCTTAACGATTTCAAGGTTAAGATGGAACCAACCACAGACTGCTTTGCCCCTCGACTCCAGAAGAAAAGAGCCAAGCGAGCAAAGGCTGGAAGCAGAGCGTGGGCCAGGAGTGTGTTGCCACCAAGGGCCCAGAGCTGCACCACCAAGATGGGGGCAGCACAAGCGCCGGGCACCAGCAGCAGGAGAATCAGAGCCCCCAAAGACTCGGTCCCTAGTGCTGCCTCAGGGGCACCCTTGGCCAGCAGCTGTGCCTAACCCGAAAGGCTGAGCCCAGCAGGCTGCCCCGCATGGAGCCTTCCTTGGTGCCTACATCAGTGTCACGAAAGCTCAGCACCAAGACCCTCGGGACCAAGCCTCCTTGTCAGTGCGCGTCCCTTTGCCTTTCTGCCTCCTCTCTCTCTGACCTGCACCCTTCTGTGTAACCCTGGCCCTGGAGCCTTGGCCAGGAATCCGAGTCTTCTTCAAGCACTGGCATCATGTGAAGGTCCTGGTTCTGAGCCTCACCCAGAGACCTGCGGTCACAACATCATGAACACCATGGAGATAAGAAAAGATTCTCTCTCTCCTCAGAGAAGAGGAGATGACACTGTGTGCTCCCACCTGTGTCTCGTGTTGTTATTATCACCCAACAACGTGTGTACACCCATGCAGCTATACACACAGGGCACGTGCAGTATGCTCAGGTGTGCGCATGGATAGGCATGACGTGTACATGTGTGTGTGGATGTGGAGAGGCACGCACGAAACATTTGCCCCCCGCAGGGACCTGAGATGTCACCGGCACACAGGGCCCAACTCATGCAGGCTGCTCCGTAGGAATCTCCCTGAACTGTGGCCACTGGGTTGTCCCCAGGCCCGAGGATTCTAGAAGGGCCCTAGCCCTTATGGGGCAGAGTAGGAGACCCCCACAACCCTAGACGACACTGCTGATGAAAAGAGGAGGGCACCAGGTGCCACGAGCCAGTGCCACCTCCAGTGAAGTGAATTCAGCACAAGTGGAACAGCACAGGAACAAAAGCTTTATTTAAAACGAGACATGTCACTGACACGGCCTAGAACTGGGGATCAGCTGTGCCTACTTGAAAGGGAAGTTCTGACTTCTTGGCTAGATTTTTGAAGAATGCCGTAAAGCAGAGCTTGTCTCGATCACTGCCGAGTATCAGGTGCCACTCCTTGGTGTGCCACCCTCAGACGCAGATGCCATGTCACCTGCGCACTCGGAGGACAGCCCACCTCATGCAGAGAGACAAGCATGGGCCCCAGGGTCTGTCCCGCCCTGGGAGTGACACTCAGCCTGTCTCAGCTTTCTCTGTATCTGTAGGCAGCCATGGCCTTCCAGACCAACCCCACAGGAAAACACGCACATGCACACATGATGCGTGTGTGGTCTCCCAGCCTCACACACAGGCATATGCACACACACACACACACCATGCATGAATGGCTTTCTAGCTCCACACATGCACACATGTGCACATACACATACATGCACACACGAAGCATGAATGGACTTCTAGCCCAACACAGAGGTACACACACATGTGCATACACATATATACAATGCCTGCATGGCCTTCCAGCCCCCCACATAGGCACACACATATGTGCATATGTGCACACAAGAAGCACACGGGGCCTTCCAACCCCACACATAGGCACATGTACACATGTGCATGCACGCACACACACTTCTTATGCATGTATTTTCCCAAGTGTGGACACCTGTGCACACAAGCTCACTTTCACATACATGTACAGCTTACCCATACACACTCACATACTCCTCCTCACACACATACACATACTCATGTGCACACAAATGTACTCTCACACATGTGATCTCCATGCCAGCCAGTGTACTCCTCCTCTGGTTGACACCTTCCCAAGGCCACCTCTCCCTCATGAGTCCCCAGAAGGAAAGGGTAACTATTCTAGCCACCACATTCCACCAGCTCACTTACCCTAATACTCGTGGCTTGCCCCAGAGAGGATATAGCTCAGTGGCTCAGCACCTGCCTGGCAAGTGCAAGGTCCTGAGTTTGATTCCCAATACCAAAAAGAAAAGAGGAAATGGGGACACCTGCGGAAGTGCCTCATGTGAGCCACAGGACTGGTTTGCTGGAATGCAAATAGATTAAGAGGTGTCCAATGGATGAAGAACTTCCTGGATGCCAGACCAAGGGCCCAAGGTGGGGGTGCCCTAGAGACGCAGGCATGTGCACTGATCCCTGCCCTGTCTCTCTGCTTCAAGCCAGGGGGCTGGTTTTCTCCCAGTCCAGGGTGCTGCGGCAGCCAGTGCTCTGAGCAGAGGAAGCATTCTGTAGAGAGGGGCGGGGCTCTACTGCCCAGGGTCCCTGCAGGGCTTTGGTGCCAGAGAACCTGATCCTCCGCTTTCCATGGCTGCAGTCTCTCAGAGGGTGGTCCAGGGCCATCCAGTCAAATCCTCAGGATGTGAATAGGCACACTGGCCTGGGTCCCCAAACTGAGGAGGTGCTCTGCCTAGAAGCAGCTGGGAGCCCCAGGCTAGCACCCAAGGGTGTGCAAGGAGAGACAGCCATGGGACCTAGCTGTCAGTCAGGCTGAGAGCTAAGCAAGGTGCTCTGGAGTTGCCCGGTACCTCTGTGTGGAGATCTGTGTGGAAGTCCCCAGGCTCTGGGGCCGGGTGCCTCTTCCCACCACTGCAGAGCATCGCCTCTGCGGGCCCCAGTCATATCCCTGTCTGCTGAGTTCCGTGGCCAGGCAGTGACATCACGGGTCCCCCTTCCCCATGCACGCTCAAGACGTCAGCAGATGGCAGCTTCCTTTGCAATCTCATCTTCACCTAATGCTGAGCCTATTTTTGTCTCCGTCTGCTGTTTATTTCCTTTGCTTATTTCTGTTGCTTCATGATCTATTTAGGGATACCTACAGGATTTGGGAATTAGCAAGTCCAGAATCGCCACCTAACTTAGTAATTGCCAGTGGGATAACTACTACAACACATGCAAGCACCTGTCCAGGGTGTGCAAACGGCCCTTCCAGCTCCCCCTGCCTGCGAGTGTCAGCTCAGCTCCCTCAGTTGTCTTCTTGCTTATGGTCAGGAGGCAGGAAAGGGCCACAGCTCCAGTTCTCTGTGAGGAAGACGGGCCAGAAGTTGTCCTGGAATGATTGTGGGCCAGCGATCCCGCGAGCAGAACCCGCAGGGAGAGACTCAAGAGCTGTGACAGGGACCCGGGCTGTCTCTCCCCATGGTCACAAAACAGTGCATTCAGGTTCACAAAATGCTGTGTAATCCTTCATGTAGGCTTTCAAAAC
This sequence comes from Myocastor coypus, assembly GCA_004027025.1. Taxonomy (NCBI): domain Eukaryota; kingdom Metazoa; phylum Chordata; class Mammalia; order Rodentia; family Myocastoridae; genus Myocastor; species Myocastor coypus. Next base: position 35,944 of record PVJA010004189.1, on the reverse strand, counting down.
TCCAGCACCCACTGCCTGCATCGAAGCACCAGTACTCAGACCCTGAGGACCAAGCAGCAACAGTGACCCCTGGTGGCCGCCTTTCCAAATGCACCAGGCTCTATAAAGGTTAGGAGCTCCCGCCTCAGATACATGCAGCGCCGAAGCCCAGGAGCCGGAACTGCTCAGCCTGCCCCATGGATATCAAGAGACACCGACAACAACACGCAGAGATCAGGAGAAGCAACAAACATGTGCTCATGCGCGGCATTCAGACGCACACATGATATATGCACATGGCCACGCTCCTGGCAGGAGCACATACTCGCACATATGCACAGGCTCACATGTGCAGGGCCACTCAGGACCACACACCACCACACAGGAGTGCAGTGAGCACAAAACTCACACCCACATTCACTTACACATACATGCACACACAGATTCCTGTAAGGTACACACTTGATCTGAGATATACACTCACAGGCACATACATGCCCCCAGACTTCTCTCTAGTGGTACACAAGTGACCCTACATCCAATGTCCATAGACACCTGACCAGAAACCAGCCCAGGGACCCCTAGTGCAGGGCTGAAACCGGCACCCATGTCTGTGGGTCAGGACTGAGACAGGGGCTCCCTTGTGCTGGGGCCGACCAGGGACCCCGTCTGGAGGCACCTGCTGTCCCTACCACAGCTCAGCCTTTAGCCCCAGGCCTCCAGGTGTCTGTCTTCTGTCCAGAGCAGAGCCCTCCCTTTCTTTCCCAGGCCCTCGTGACATCCTGTCCTTGTCCCTGCCAGACAGGAGCTTGTCCTTCGGCTGTCCTGGGACCCAAAAGGCCATGCATGCCAGAAACTCCTCTAGCAGGACTCCAGGGCTGCTCATGGCTGCTCCTGGAGAAGAGCGAAGCCAGGACGGCCTGGAGTCTCCACTCTCCAGCAGGAAAGAGCTTCTCTGAGCTCCGTCCTGTCGCAGTGCACCCTGCCACTGAGCGGGACACAGTTCTGCTCCCAGGAGGTCTGTGGCAGTCACAGCTCTGAGAGCTGCACCAAACATCCAGGAACCTCAGATGGGTCCTGGGAAGAAGTACCCCAGGACTCCCAAGGCGTCAGCCCCAAGTGGAGCCCAGACCCCAGGCCCCAGGCCCCAGGCCCCAGAGGCCGAAGGGCTATGAGCCTCTCCAAGGCCAAGCCACTGTGCAGTCTGGCAGCTTGGTTCTTAAGGACAAGTGTAGACAATCTGGGGCCTGTCCCTCTGAAAACTGCTTCTCTTCCACGATTCCACAGGAGCTGGGCAGCACTGGCCAGCCACAGAGGGCAAGCACAGGTGAGCACGAGGACAGGGCAAGCAGCTACCGCACTCAGGGGGACTGGAAGGCTCCTGTACAACCGTGGGATGTGGACACATGCACGCGCTGAGCTGCCCTGGAGGAGCCCTGTCCCTGTGCATGAATGGCCAGGCACCCATCTCTCCATGTAATAAGGCTGGCACAAAACCCAGCAGTATGCACGTGGCTGTCCCTTGGTCAGTCCTGCAGAGCCATCAGCCTGCTCAGCTAACAAGCCTGACCCACAGGAATCATCGGGCATGGAGACATGTGCAGGCGGCTCTGCCTCCGGGGCAGATCAAGGTCCACTCGGGCCACACTTACAGGTCCTCTATACATCAGGTGAGAGCATGAGGACCTGACTGAGGAGCTCACTACGGGAAGCTGTGCCCGGGCCAGGGCCTGAGGAGGCCCCAGAGAGAGCCATAGCCTTTGTAGGTGAGGACACGTGGAAGGCCCCTCCATGCACCCAGTGGTAGACCCTGGTCAAAGAGCATTTCCTGTGAAGGATACGTCTCATCCTCAAGCCCTTAGACCATGGCATTTTCACAGCCAGGAGGGACCAGGACACTGCTGCGGTGTGGTAAGCGCACCTGATCACCTCAGAGCCCAGGCATGGAGAGCAAGGCCCCACCAACCGGCACCCCTACCTAATGCCAGGGCCCATACCCAACCCTTCTAGGACTACCCACCCTAGGCCTGAGAACTGTCCCCAGCTCACCACTGTGGCCCTCCTGACCCAGGCTCCTAGCCTTCCATCCAGAGTCTGTGTCCCAGTATTTGGCTTCGGAAGAGTTACAGGTGGGGCATCTTTTTTTAATGCATATTAACAAAGTCCTCCCTGCATGGCCACTCTCAAAACAGAAGCTGATGCTTACCTGTGATTTCTGATTGCCAGGCACTATCCCCACATGCGCACACACACATGTGCACACGTGCACATCCATGCACACACTCCATTAGCACTCAGCCAGCCCTGACCCACTGAGGAGAGTTGCAAGGCCACAGGACGGCACGTGGCCAGCTGGCGCTTAGCACAGTGAGGGAGCTGGGAGAAACCTGAGTCGCGGGCTCCAGGCGCCGGGCAGCTCAGGAATCTGCATCACCACCATCACATGGCCTCAGTCCAAGAAAGGGACCCCTTGGGGACTGAGACAAAGACAGGTATATAGTTCTGTGCTTCTGCTGGCCTGCTAGCCACCACCACTGGTTCTTCACAGGCACTCTGTCCTGGAGGCACCACGGAGAGATCTTATGGTGTGTGGCCAGAAACAGGCAGACCCTCACCCTGCATGTGGCTCTGTAGCCTAGCAGCCCCTAGCCACCACCCTCTCAAGGAGATGGCCCCACAGAACAGACAGGAAGCAGGTCCCCACCCCAGGAGCAGGAGGGAGTGGATCCATATCAGGCCAAGGCCAAGCTGCTTGCTGCACTTGAGAGCCTTGTGGGACATGACAGTGACCACAGACCAGTGAGGCCCTCCACACCCAGGCCAACTGCTTCCAGCCACAACTCCATGGCTCACCACAAGGCCAGCAGCAACTAGGGCAGCCACAAGGAGAGGCCAGCGGTTCTCAGCCCAAGAAGGCCGCCTCTCACCTCTCAGCTGATGCCTGAGTCCAGGCGTCAGAGCCCAGCATCCTCCACAGACATGAACACACACCACGTTTCAACTTCAAATGTGTCCATCCTATCTCTTCGTTGCTTCCTTATTTTTTATTTTTTGGAAGAGGAAAGCCAAATTCAGTGCAAAACAGTAAGTGTAACATGCTGTGCTTGGCAGATTACGGGTGCCCAGCACACGCCTCTGAATGAGGGACTAGCTTACGCGACTCAGAATATACACCCCTTTTCCAGGATCCTGCTGAGCAATGTGCATGAAGAAAAAGACAACAGGGCAGAATGCTACCTGCAAGGCACTCATATTTTATTTGAGGAGTCAGTATGTGGACAAACATATCTCAGAGCATCACAAAGCAAAATGTAAAAAGAGCTAAAGAAAGCAGGAGCAATTTCTAACCAACAAGTTTGTTCTTTGCATTTCCTATGGGGAAATCAGGAGAAAATGATTCAGTGGGAGGAGGCATCTATGGATCAGTCTCCATGGAAACTGTGGACCAACCCAAACTCATCATGGTCTCCATGGAAACTGTGGACCAACCCAAACTCTTCATGGTCTCCATGGAAACTATGGACCAACCCAAACTCATCATGGTCTCCCCGGAAACTGTGGACCAACCCAAACTCATCATGGTTTCCATGGAAACTGTGGACCAACCTAAAATCATCTTGGAGACTCTAAGCAAATCCAACCTCATCATGGTTTCTATGGAAACTGTGGACCAACCCAAACTTATCACAGTCACCATGGAAACTTGCTGGGAAGAGAAGAGGAATCCAAGACCAAAGGTTTGGTCTGGCTCTGTCAGTAATCAGCTGCGCAAACCCCAAGAGGATACTCCCTCTCTGGATTCCTGGGTTTGTTTTTTTCTGAAAATAACAGAGCAGAGCCAAATGATCTGGACATTCCCTTCGATTCTAAAATTTCATGGTCCTGCATTAGCAATCAAAAGCAGCAACCAAGAGTTGAGACTCATAGGAGGCAGGGGATGTGAGCAGAGGGCTTCTCTGTAGGTAGCACCTACAGTTGCGGACAGGGAAGGGGCCACCTGTAACTAACCTGTGCTCTCCTAGGGCACAGAACCAGGTTAAGAAGTGAAGGAGCTAGAGACAACACAGTGGTGGGAGCCTGGCCAGCCTGGGGCCACATGGCCGGAGGTCCAGGGTACCTTCAGGTCCTACGTGATCCACCACACCCGGCACCAGCGAGGCAGCGTGGACAGAGGGAGAGCGGGCCAGCGGTGGAGGAGGCAGCATGCACAGGGACTGAGCTTCAGCGTGGGGAGACCAGCACACCCCACCAGGGACGATGCTGAGGCTGCACGCTGCCAGTGGGCCTGGTGCCTCTGAGCTGTGCGCCTAAGAATGGTGAGGAAGGCACATAACGTGTGAGGGGTCTCTTGCCACAGTCTCCTTACGACAAGCTTAACGAGTAAAAGGGAAGCTGAGTGGAAAATATGTCTCCTCCCCTCCAGGAGCCTGCAATGAACCTTCAGCGATTCCTCAGCAAAGGAGCTCTCTGGCCACCAAACCCAACCACCAGCTGGCCCTGCCAGACCAGGCAGGCCATGCCAGCCTGCGGCGGCAGAGATCTCCAACTTCAGTGGAAAGCTCACGGGAATCAGCCATCCGGTAGAAAAGCTCATGGACAGCAGGGCAGATTTCCTGTTAGGACAGGCCTGTTTCTTAAGGCAGGAAAATCAATTTTGTAAAGAGCGGGATTTGTAAGGCTTACAGGGACATTTTGCAGGCAAAGAAGCCTTTGGGCCAGGCTCACAAACAGCAAGCAAAGATGCCTCTCCACCTGCCCTGCTGGACAGCGGGGAGACACTACAGGAGAGGACCTACGTGGCCGGGCAGTGGCTGCTGCCACAGCAGAGCAGGGACTGTCCCCTGGGCTCCTGCTTCCGGTGTCTCTGCCCACAGAACAATTTCAGCAACATACCAGGCCAGTTTTCAAAAACCAAAAATACTAATTTCTGCAAGGCCAGCCCGGATCATCTTTAATGAGCGCACTGCTGCCCCGTCATCGAAGCACGAAGCCAGCACCGCAGCTGACAGACGCTAATGAGCAGCAGCGCACACCGCCGCTGAGAGGACAGGGAAGGCAATTCATCCGAAAACTAACGCTCGGTTAGGAATGGCAGCCATGCAGAAGCACCGACACCTTAGGAGAGGCTGGGTGCGTGGCCAGGAGCCAGAGAGCTGTGACGGTGACCTGGCCACCGTCAGAGGGGGCCCCAGAATAGACCAGCACCACAGCAGCAGAACTGGAGGGTCTGTGCATTCTACTCCGGGGCTCCACGGCACAGCACGCAACACGCATCGTGGCCTTCTGATGGGGACACTGACATGAGCCCAGCTCTCCAGTAGGCACGACCCAGCAGACATGCGGCCACCAGCTCGGGTGACCACACAGGCACGAGGCCTCCACAGCCGGGCCCCGTTTCACCTACAGAGAAAGGAACTGTGAAAGCCACAGGGCTTTACTGCACAGACCGACCATGCGTTCTGACAGAGCCCTGGCCCCTGGGTTCCTGGAAAGCTCTGGGCTAGAGTCTCAAACCAAGACCCTAGGTGCGGTGCATGTGCCCTGCCAGGAGCTGGACACACAGAGCCACAGGCACTGGGTAAAGAGCGGCGGGCAGCGCCGCAGGCACCGTGGAGATGGGGCCACACGCAGGCGTGGCAAGCGGCACCCGCTGCACATGCCACCCACACACAGGAGTGCCCACGGTGTTCCCACCCTGAAAACAGTCCCAGAGCTGAGTTTTTCAAACTCAATAAATAGCCTGCACTCTTCACATATAACCTGAATAAGCTCCACGTTCAAAAATGGATCCTATAAGTAGACTGGAAGCTATACTGGTGGAAGCTATACTGGTGGAGCGGCCCTGCTTCTGGGGATCTCAGGCCTGAGGGCTAGGTGCCCATGGGTTGCATGTCCCCGGAAGCCTGCAGAGCCAAAAAGGCCAACTGAGCTGTGAGCAGGCTGACCTGGCCTTCTGACAGCGGCTCCTTAGCCTCGGTGCAGGAGGGGCCTGACATCCTCTTCTTCTCTCCCGACCCAGTCCCCTCTGTGCTTCTCCCTGCAGAAGAAGTCAGACAGCATCTGTTCCTTGATGTTCAGAGGTCTGACCCAGCGGCTGAGCAGCAGGCAAGCCCGTGTGCTCCCCAGGAAGTGGCGTGCTCCCTGGCAGTGGGCACGTGTGCAGTGAAGCCCAGCGTACACAGGCAGCCGTGCAGTCGTGTCTGCAGTGAACACGGCACATGTGTGCAACAGGCGCACACACACAGGGCATCATCAGGAGCCACAGCACAGACACAGGCTGTCAGTCCTGACACGGCATCTCTGCAGCTTGGAGATAATGAGGAGTCTCCATAGCAACCCTGGAGCAAGCGCCCAATCGCCCTGCTTTCCTCAACGTCCTGAAGAGCTGCACCTCCACCTCCCAGAACACAGGCTATCGGCGGGAGGAAACTGTGGGGTGGCTCTTTGCCGTCTGACATGGGTCCGATCGTGCCCCTCCTGGAACCCATGCACAGCAGGGGTCTCGGCCTGGATTTTATCTTCACCACTGGTTGCCCAGAGACCCAAAGCCGCTGTCATTCTACCACATGCTGTTTCCAGAGCCACTGTGAATGGAAATGAGCCTCGGAGATCACTGGAAAGCACACAGGGAGAGCCAGGGGGCCGCGGGTAGTAAGGCTCTTCCTGCCCTGGACCCACTGGCCCTGCTGTTGGGGCTGCTGCCCTGGACAGCTCTGCCCCTCACACTTAGGACTTGCCACAGCTGCAGGGCCACAGGATAAGCCCAGCTGAGCCCACGGCACGGTGAGGCCCACGAGAGCACAGCTCACGCCTGAGGCCGCGGGGAAATCTTGGTCTGGCCTACTCACCTGTGTGCAGTGCCCACAACCCACAAAGCCACCCTGAAGGCACCGGGCAGTCGAGGCCCACTTCATGCACCCTGGGCCCCAAGGCACCTAGGGCCAGCTTCTTGGACCCCTCCTTTTGATTTCTTTCTGCTTTTGTACAACTTGCCCTTATTGTAGGTGCTTAAAAATGTCATTAGCCAATGGGCCCAGGACCAGGGAAGGAACCAGGACAGGAACCAGGGAAGCTCTCACCGGGCTGTCACTTGCCACCATCCAAGTGCCTCACCAGAGTGACCTGACCGCTTCTCACTTTGTGTGTCTCTCAGGGTACCCATGCCATCCTGGATGCCCCAGGAAAGCTGAAGGTGGCACTGTCTGGACAAAGCTCACAGGAAGCAGCGGCCCTTCCTTACCACCTAAAGCCACTTCTGAGTTGCATTCCAGAAACGGGATCCCAGCAGACACCCGCCATGGGCCTGCCCACCCCAGACAGCGCCAAGGTCGCGGTTTGCTGTGAGCCGCTCTTACTTTTGCTACAGGCCAGAGGCCTCACTCTTCCACTGAGTATGAATAACCTCGTCTCCAGCACAGCTCGGCACGTTCTCACCACGTTACATCCGGCAAGTCAAACTACAGTGGCTCCAGAGGCCAAAAGGCCATTTCTGTAAAAGAGAGTTATCAAGACTCCCTTTGCCTCCTTAACCTTTGGGAGGAAAGAATAAATACACTGGTTACCATGGGAGCAGGTCTCCCTTCTGCCCAGGTACTTGGTTGCTTGGGGTCCAGAGGCGACCGTTTTCTGGTGAGTTTGTGTGATTTACCCACCTTTGCAGTGAAGTACTACACCGCAGCACAGTGGGCTGTCAGCACAGGAGCACAGAGGAGGCTCAGGGCACCGAAGCACAAATAAGACACAACCATGGGGCCAGGAAATGAGGACACCCTCACCGGGCACAGCCCGGGCCTGCTTCTGGATAAGCGCCTCAAAAATGGCAAAACCTAACCTCCTACAAGTCTAAGAATGAATGGGCATATACAGAGACCTGATCCGGGACTCTGTAAAGTCAGGGTCAGGGTCACTTCTAAGAATGCTCAGGAGCTATGGTTGTGGTCGTGCTGAAGGCCGTGTTTATTTGTACATGCGCACCGTTGTCTGCATGCAGGGGCCTAGCCAGCCTACAAGCACCCAGAGATCCTCTCTTCTGCACTTCAAGCTATTCCTCCTCCACAGGCTCGCGAGCCTCCAGGCAGCTCCCAAGCAACTGCAGTCCACACGTCCCTGCTAGCCCAGTCAGGGTGAGCTCTGTGGGTCTGCCGTACGGGCAAGACCAAGTCCATTTCCAACTGGAAATAGTTCCGAAAGAACTGAGACCAGCAGCCTTCGGCACACGTAATGAGCTACCGGAACTGCACCTCTCTAGGAAACTGAGGTTGGAGGCCGAGCAAGGTGAGGGCGCAGCAGGAAGCTGCAGGGCACAACTGGGAAACTAGGCAGAAGGGCAGCTCTGCCCAGCAGCAGAAAGTTGGCAGATGAAGGTCACCCTGTACCCACGACTGCAGGGACGTGTCTGAGGGGCAAAAGTAACCAACAGAGTAAGTACTTCTGGCTCCATCCCCCAGCATGGCTGTGGCATGCAGCCCAGGGGTTGCTTCAGGACAGAGCGATCATATAGACACCATATTTACCACAAAGTAGGAGCCAGCAAGAGCTTCAAGGTCCCAGCACAGTCCCCTCCAGGACCTCGTGCCTCTGTGGCTGCCAGGTGCAAAGGTAGCTCTCACTCAGTGAATACGTTTTTGCTCTCCTTGCGTGGAATCAAGGACCCTAAATAGATTCCAAGAAATGATGTTTAAAGCTGGAGTGTCCGGGCATCAGCAAGCCCTTGGACAGCCAAGATGGCACTGAGTGAGGTCTGCAAAGGGGAAGAACGGAAGAAGAGCAGGGGCAGATGAGTGCCCAGGCATGGTGCAGCTCAGCTCCCAAGGGGGAGAGCACAGAACCCCAGGGGGGCGGGTGGGGTGTGTCTCACAGCCTGGGCTGCGTCAGCAAACTCAGCCTCAGAAAGAGACCCAGAGGCATGAGGGCGGGTGTGGCTTTGCCGACGTCCACACGGAATTATGAAGCAATATCACCGATGTTGTCAACACCCTTTGCCTGGAGAGGTGATTATCGTCCGGCAGGTTTGGGGACGCTGGAAAGGGCTTTGCTTGCACCCTTGCTGGGAGATGCCCCATGTTTGGATGGTTACTTTTTCCATTTAAACTCTTCTCAGAGAACAGAACCATTTAATTGAGCAATAGTTGTGCAGCAGAAGAGACCACAGCAAGCAGCTTAACGTCCTACCATCTTGGTCGGCAGCATGGACCCATGCAGTACGCCACCTTTGCTGTCCACACAGCAGTATTTGCTGTCGTCTTTAGGAAAAGGACGTGCCTAGCCATGAGCTTGTCAGATGTTGTCCAAATCATGGAGACCATTGTCGAGGCTCTGCAGAGCCTAGGAAGTCAAAGAATCTTCAGAAGTTCCCAGGCTGTCCTGGGAGCAAAAGACCTAAAGCAAATGGCACTGGGAAGCAGCGACCACACTGCCCAGACGGCGGCTGGGTCTTCAGATCAGCTCCTTCGCCCAGGAGCACGAACTGCAACTTTCCCTGTGTCTTTTCAAGTTCGTAGCTCATTTCTCCTTAGTAACAGGGGGCACTCTGTCGTCTGGCTGTGCACCGCCACGTCACCCCTTCACCCCCACTGAAGGGTGTCTTGCTTGCTTCTAACTTATATAACTATGAAAACCTATTTTTAAGTTTAGTTGCTCCTACTCAGTTTTTCATTTACTAAACAAACATGAGCAGCGATACTGCGACGACTGTGGTGAGGGTGCAGCACAGAGATGGCGGCATCCGAGGGACACATGCTTACAGGACAGCGCTGGCCTCACTTTCTGCCATCTCCGAGACCTGGGGCAGGGAGCGTGCTCCAGCTGCTGTGTGTTGGCAGGCCCGGGCGACCACTCCCTGCGCCGAGCTTGCGAGCGGCCGTCTCAGGCCCATAGTCTCGGTGTCCTCTACAGGGCATGGTGCCAGGTGGACCTCCCTCAAGAGAAATCTTTGTTTTTTACTTTGATGCAGTCTTGCTATGCACCCCCTGGTCCTCCACCGATTCTCTGGCCGTGCCTTATACCACGGAGCCCTTCCCACTGACTGACCCCCTACCCAACCTGTAAAGGACCCAGCTCGATAGTCTGAGCCCAGATTCTCCTTTGGAGTTACTCCAGGAGTTCCCTCCTGGGACCCCAAATTCAGGCTTGCTGTGCTCCCCACTGGGCCATCACTACGAACACAACACTGTTCTCCATGGGAGGGGAGCTGAGGGGTGATGTCTTCTTTCTTCAGTGGCCAGACCAGGGGAGCGCAGGATCCTGTGTGCCTCCTTTCTGACGAGCTTTCTCGTTCTGATAAGCAAATCTACAGTAATAGATTTGAGTTCAGCCTCTGGGAGAGGCCTCCCTCCAGGCTGAGCTCGGCCCTGAGGACCGGGGGTGCAGAGAGAAGTTTCCTAGGCTCCGACTATGGCGCAGTGAGACGGGCAGGTCCTTCCCAGAGAACAGCTCCTAGTGCCCTGGGATCTTCAGAGTGGCAGGTGTCTGGTGTACACTCACAAGACAGCTAGTGGCTGGGCCCCTGCAAGCCTCAGGGACTCAGGGATGGGCCAGCCTCAGGGCCTCTAGCAAGGGATGGAACCAAACCCTGCCTACCCAGTGGAATCGGCATAGACAAATGTAGAGCAGGGTTCAGCCTGTGGCCAGCCGGCACCACTACTTTCAGGCCAGAGCTGAGGGTGAAGGTGGTGGACGCTCACCTTAGGAACTGAGCTTGTCCTGTGAGCTGGGGGAGGAGGGCTGTGCTTGTGTTTGTGCGGGGAAGACAGCAGTGGCCACGCCCGCCACCCGGTGAGGAGCGGCAGACAGAGGCAGAGTTTGCCGAACGCCTCCGTGTAATTCCATCAACTGTGATTCCACCCGTGGTTCGCCAGCTAATGGAAATCAGAGGCCTCATGAGCCAGGACCCTTCCAAGCCCCACTCTCCACACAGCAGCAGCTTTCCAGGGTGTCCAGGTCCGCAGCGCCACCCCACCCCACAATCCTTGGGGTTGCTGAGATCGCCCTCCCTCCTGAGCCCAGCGGCTTCCTTTCACCAAAAGCCTGATTTTGAGAATCCCAGAAACACCAAGGGAAACTAAAGCCTGTGCTTCTATGTGTGGAAAGGTCAAGTGTGCGCACACACTCACCCACGAGCACCACAAGCAGATTAAAGTTCAGCCAGGTTCCTCAAACACCACTGTGAGCGTGGGGCCCGTCCTCCCCAGGAGCGGATGCACAAAACCGCCCCAGCTGCAACCACATAAATGACGCAGAAAGGGCTCCCAGTGTGAGCGGTGACGTCTGCAGCACAGGCACGAGGCCCAGCGCTCTGCTCGGATGGCGCCAGGCCCTGCCCGGCTGCCCGCTGGGGCCGGGGCTGCAGGCAGGCTTCTTGGGTGAATTTGTATCTTGGGACTGAAGTTCTCCGGACATCATTCTCAGGCAAAGCTTACTTCTCAAAGCAATGTCTCAGGGTTCATATCACAGGATGCGATTACGGTAACCCCGTTCATTATAACCTTGTCAGCTGCCACGGTGAAGATGGGGCCGCACCGTCTCCAGGCAGAACCCCAGTGAGACCCAGCATCTGCAGAGGGACAGCAGCTGCGGAAGGCTGAAGCCAGTGTGTGCACACCCAGCCTGGCCCACTGCGTGAAGCGCAGGCCCGGTGCCACCGGATGACACTGGGGCGCGGCGGGTTGAGCCAGGGCTGGGCAGACCCCCCGCCACATCCACAAGAGCAGGGAGCCAGCACAGAGCCCATCAAGCACAGAGACCCCCGCAGAGCTGATGTCTGCGCTCGCAGCCTCACACTGTACCCCAGAAGCACAGGAGGAGGAAAAGACGAAAACGTCAGGCAGACAAAGGGAGGAGAGTCTACGACTGAGGTGGGAAGATAAATGTCCAAGCCTCCGGTTCCCAGGACAGGCAGAGAGGACCTCAGAAAATGAGAAAAGACGGTGGGGATGGCAGGGGCGACTTGGCCAGTCAAGGCCTGCAGCGCCGCAGCCCTGGCCCAGCCCTCAGCCAACAACTGATTCCTCTCCACTAGCAACTCTAGACTAACTAGAGAAAGCCCCATTCGCCCCACCGAGTCACGCAGGAGGCTCAGCCCCCAGTGAGCAGCCGCCTACTTCTCCGAGAGGCCACCACTGTCCCTGTGCCCTACCCAGAACTAGCCCTGCCCCTAGGCAGTTGGTGCCCCAGCTCCAGGAGGGGAGCATGAGGTGACCTGCGCTGCAGTGCTTCCTTCACTCTCCACCTGGGAAGCTGCCAGCCCACCTTCCTAAGGGACGGGAGGCTGCAATTCCACAAGCCGGCCACTAGATGGCATGAGGGACAGTCCCTGAAGGATCCAGATACCAGGCCTGGGACCCTAAGCAAGACGGCCGGCTGGAGAAACCAGCTCTCACTTTCATCAACTCCTCACCCTAGCTAGGCCCAGGGCCCGGGAGGCAGAGTCGTGGCGACACTAGGCACGCACTGTCTCTGCAGCTCCCTGGGGCTGTGAGGAGTCCGGGAGAGGTCGTGGGGCCCTGTGGGCACCTGTGGGCACCTGCAGCCCAGCATGTCTCAGCTAGCTGTCCTCAGGACTGAGACACACACAGCCACCCGCACGCAGCCAGTGGAGGCAGCCTGGGGCCACGTTCTTGCCCGGGAAGCTCTGGAGCGCTCTCATCCCCCAGGGGATCAGACTTGACCAGAAGAGCGCTGGGACAGCACCCTCCACAGGTGGGTTTTGCCAGCCATGCGAAGTGAGGCTTCCTTGCTGCTGGGGCAGGACAGCAGGTGCGTGCAGCTCAAGCTGCAGCTCTACTGGGCATCGCGGGGAGAGCAGCACGGTAGCAGAGCCTGGCACCAGGCACGTGGCTCTGCTTGGATGGCAGCAGCCAGGAGCAGAAACAGAGGGGGGAGCGGGGAGGGAGACGCATGCTTCTAGGTCAGGACCGCGGTGGCCACCTCCAGCAGCGCCTGGGCTCTCAGGCAGGTCAGCGGCAGAGCTCCGGCAGCCCAAACTCCAAAGCCCTACCTCTGAGAGCACGGCAGGTGGTCTGGATACAAACCACAAAATTCTGCCCCTGGCCCCCCCAAAGATCCACATGTGCCTCTGTATGCAAAACCCATGGAATCATTCTCTCAGGGTCACCAGAGTTTAAACAGCTTCAGCACTGCTCGAAAACCTGAAAGGAAATCTACCTAGATGCACCCCAAAGTCCTCCTGCACCCATAGGTGGGCTTTGGGGAGTGGCCTGAAGATCACGGGTGTGTGGATCTGAATTAGCCCACTGGCGTGGGTAATGGGAAGAGCCACACTTGGGTGTGGTGGCACCAACCAATAGGCCACAGGATGGGGTGAGAGGGGAATGAGGAAAGCCACTGCCTGCCTGCCCCGTGGAGCTGTTTCTCGGCTGCTTTACTACTCTGCCCTGAAGTCAGCTGGCTGCCGACTGAGCCTCTGCAAACTGGGTGCCAAAATAAGCCTTTCTTCCTTTAACTTTGGGCCCTAGGGATTTTGTTCCAGCAATCAGAAGATAACTCAGGCAGAACCCTAACCAGGGTCCTAGCGGTAGGAATACAGTTTGAAACAATGTTGCTGCCAACATAATTTACAAAGATACACAGTTGTCTATGATTGCCACCATTCTAGCAATCATTCTATTCTTATTAAAAGAAAAAAGCTTCTAAAGGGTCCCAGGCCAGATCCAAAACTAAAGGATTTACATCCGTAGGCTCTGGTTCAACTTTCAGATTATCCTAGAAGTTACCATTCTTATTCTCGATTGCCACTTAGAGGTGAGCAGGGGTGCCTCCAGGAGGCCAGTGGGCATCTGGGGCTCACTTCTGGCCCCAGGGACCTCAGGTCCTTGGCTTGCCCCACAGTCCTGGCTGGGCCAGCTGCCCTTCCCACGTGTCTGCCCCTGGCCCCAGCGTCCATGTAGCAGCTCCTATGCAGGCTGACATTCGCTGCTGCTTCTTCCAGCAGGCTCCCAGTGCCTGCTCTGCGCCCTGCCTGGGCCAGGCCCTGTGTCCCCATCAGCTCTGCCTGGGCTCCTCCCAGAGCAGCTTCCAGTGTATGATGATGCCCAGGGCCCTGCAGAGGCCCAGCCATGAGGCACCTACAGACTTGGATGAGCGAGCCAGCTCTGCAGAACCCAACCAGGACCTTTGCTCTCACTGCCGCCTCCTCCTCCTGACCCTTTGCACCTCCCACTGATAGAAGCAAATCAACTGAAAACTCAAATTTATCCCACCCAGTGCTGCTCTGCTGGGCCCTTGGAGAATACAGAAATGGTGGAAAATACAGATATAAGAGGCCAACAGGAGAGCCTTGGGCTTGTGGACAAGGAGACCTAGGACACAGGGCTGGACCCCAGCTGCAAGATGAGTGTGTGGATGGCACCAGGGACAGTGCACCCTATATTTATAAAAGGAGGTGGGCAGCCAGGCCTGACATGGGCCTCACAGTCCTGCTGCTCTAAGAAGAGGTACTGAGTGTCCGTGTCCTCCGAGCGGTTCCTTGATTCCGCCCTCCACATGCTGCAGATATCCCAAGAGGATGTGGTCAAAGCTTGACACTCAGCTGAGCATGGCAAGAGCTCAGGAGGTGCCCAGGACTGAGGAGGAGAGGGAGGGGGCCCAGCCAGGGCAGGACGGCAGCCTCTCCAGGTGCCCCAAACTTTGCAGAACACGCAGATGCCTGTCTGCACCGCCTGCCTGTGCTGGGAGCAGGTGACGGCAGCCGCAGGAGCCCGCAGCCTTGCACCCGTGGGTACAAATGTGTACTGACAGCTTGGGTCACATTTTGACCCAGCAATCAGGAAGTGGCATGGGCTGGCAGTGCCAGGACTGCTAGGAGCCTCAGAAGGAAGTTACCACTGACCATATCCGAAGAGATCCAGTCCAAGGCTGAGGAGCCAGGCCGCACTGCACCTGTGGATAAAACCTCCAGGTGTGGATGACTCACTGGCTTTAGAAATATAGTCTGTCAGTGCAGACTGGCCGAGGTGGGTGTCCTACTGAGGACCACAGGCCCAGGGCTCCGGGGCTCTGACATGGCATGCTCAGCTCTTCATGGATATGGCCACATCTCCACACTTGCTGGGGCCCTGACACGGGCACTGGGCTACCCACTTGCAAGGCAAGCCTCCCCAAGGCATACAGCATTCACACTGGCAGCAGGGCTGCTGCAAGCCTGTGAACATCACCCTCTCATGTCCAGGACAGTCTGTGGATGCTGAAAACCTCTCTGTATTCTTCTGCACATAAGAGGCAATTCCCCAGCTGATGCAGCTGCCCCTGGCAGGGCAGGACTGAACAGACTCCAGTACCTACGACCTGCTCAGAGCACCCTCTGCATGGCACCAGGCACGCAGGCACCAGTGGATCCACCACTGTCTGGCAAGGCCCACGCTGCCCACCCTCAGCCAGCGCTACCTCAGAACGGGCAGCTGCTGATGGCCCCGCTTCCACCTTGCTCAGCAGCCTCCCCCTCGGGGCTGTACCAGCACACAAGGCCCTGTGTGCTGGCGCCCACCACCCGGCTCCCAGTGGTCACCTTCCCCTCACCACGGGGCAGACCATGTCTTCTAATTTCTACCTAAGAGGTGAAGGCTGATGAAAGGCATGAGGAAATCAACATCGAGAAAAACAAACGTGGAGCCAAGGCTCTGCTCAGGATCAAACGGTTCTTTGTATTTTGCTCACAGCAAGTCCTAGGGCTGAGAAAAGGAAAGGCGGCCCCGTTTCCAGAGTGGGGTTGAATTCCCTGTGCAGGTGCCTAGCATCTGAGCCCAAGCACGGACGAAAGCAGGACACTGCCTTCAGGGGACAAAAATGCACATGAGGGATCCTCAGTCCAGCTGGGCAGAGCCAGGTCCGTCTGTGCTGGGCAAAGGCCAGGCCTCCTCAGGCACCAGCACCACGGGGCTCCGGAGCCCTCCTGAGACAGGGCTAGGCGCCACGGTAACCACAGCAACCGGCTCGCTGAGGTGCAAGGAGAGAACCTCTGCAGGACGCAGTGCATTCCAGCCAGGCCCTGGGGAACTCTCTGATGCCTTAGTCTGAATTATCTATAATCATCTCTGCCCATCCTGCAGGTTCCTGGGGGGTCATGTGACATCACCCACCACCACATTCAGAGCACCTGGGGACATCTGGACCTGGGCTTCCCTTCCGCACCGATGCCGGGCTCACCCAGGTCGCCGACCCTCAGGCCAGCACGAGCCACCTAAAAGTAGACACTGTGCAGCGCAGCCCCAAGAGCACTCAAAAGGTGGGAGACGGAGCCCCAAGCACCCCACACTAGAGCGCGCTACAGAGCTGTTTCCTGCTCCCACCCGACACAGGGCATAGCCAGGGCCGGGACTCTCAGGTCAGAGCACGGAGCCGACCTGAAATGAAGGCAGAGGGCCGCGGCAAAAGCCCCGCACGGGCCTGGGCGTGCGCCAGGGCAGTGGGTGCCACCACTCCCCCTTACCACAAAGCCGAGAAATGGCTTTAAATAAAATCTCATGAATCCTCCCGACCAAATCTCACTATAGTAATTGCATCTGTGAGAAGAGAGCTGCACAAGAAATTAGGCCTCGCTGGGCTCAGCTGTAACTAATACACAAGGAGCCACCCCTGAGAATTCTATTAAGAGTGAGGGCTCCACACTGAGTCAGAGCGGACCCACAGCCCGAGCCAGCAGGACTGGCCGCCTGGCGCCACCCCTGGACAAGATCAGGTAGTACAGGCAGCCCCAGAGGTGGGGGGGGTGCTTCACCAGCGCCAGTCAGGCTAAGGCGTTAGAGAAGTGCCCTTAGTCACCCCTGAGAACAGAGAAGGGACAGAAAGTGGGAGATGCAGTGAGTGGGGCTGCACCTGCAGCGATCCAGTGTAACTGGAACTGAGCAGCGCGTCTGTGATAAGCCGGCGATTTCCAGGCTCCCCACGGTAACACACTGGGGCTGCAGCCTCACGTTTCCAAATTCGCTTTTCTTATTCAATTGCCATTCCGGGACTGAGCCTCTAAGACAGGGCTGGCACTGGTGAGTGATAGCTGAGCAAGCTCAAACCACCCTGCAGAGGGTACTCTGAGAAGCCCTCGTGCCAGGGCTGGCTGGGGCACTGTGCCCAGCCCTGGCCTGCCCAGGTCCTACAAGTTGGGGTAACATCACTGAGACTGGGCACGAGGAGGAACCACAGTGGCATTCCTGAAGCTGTGCCTGCAGGGCCCTCGGTGAGCAGGAACCTGGCCGGAGGGGCTGGGCCCCGCCTCGGGTCCTGAGCTGACCCAGGGCCTTCCCCTCGGGAGGCCCGTCCTGTCTCCTCTGGCTTTCTTCTCTTCCGTGCCCAATCCTGTAGCAGCTTCTGGAAGGTAAATCCTAGATGTCAAGCTTCCTCTGTGGTACATCAGAACCCTGGAGGGCCCCCCCCCATGCACTCCTGGCCCACAAGCCGCAGGAAGTCTTGTTTGAAGGTCTGTCAGGGCCCAGGAATCTGATGTGGCTATACTTGCCACGCGAGGTTTGCTCAGTCCGTGGTGTGGTGGTGTCAGCTGCCCTGACAGGTCCAGGGCAGGCCCAGTCCCTACAGCTGACTGACAGAGATCAGTGAAGCCGCCAGCCCCAGCCACACAGTTCAGAGGCCAGCTGCTACCACATGCAGGTGGGCAACTGCAGAGAAAGTGCAAGTTTGCTGTGAGCTCTTCAGGCTGGAAACCTTTACATGGTGACAGCAGTGTCCAGCCGACAGCTGGGCGGGTGCCTCCCTTTCACTCTTGAGACATCCAGCATGAACAGGCAGCCCTCCATCTGCTGGTGACGGGGCACAAACCCTTCCAGGAATGTGGAAATGATGAGGCAGGGACCAAAAGTGGCGTGGTGGGATGTGAGATTCGTGCTGAAGGCTCTTGGGTTTCAGAGGCCCCTAAGCTCAGCAAGTGGATGTGCCCACAGCACTGGACACCAAGATGTGCGGCCTGCGGGAGCCACGCAAAGATGACCTTGCTGTGTGACAGGGTGGTGTTTTTCCATGCTGGGGGCTCTGAGCTGCAACACACTGAGGCGGTGCACGTTGCATGGGACAAGAGCAGCGTTCTCGACATTGTTACGAAGACCCTGATGGTCATGGCGCCATCACAACTGTCCTGTGGCTTCGTCTGCTCATGCCCTCCCGGACACGCGCGCCCTAGTGTGGGCCCTGCGTCGGCCCAGGTCCCACTCCTGACAGTGTGGCTTCCTGTGCTGAGCTGTCTGGGCCCTGTCCCTATACACCCAGCCCATGTGTCACTCCTCAGCCTGAGGTAGGTCCTGGAGCCTGGCCCAGTCAGGGACACTCTTCAAAAAAAAAAAAAAAAAGCATTCTGGCCACGAAAGCACTTGTTTGGAAGACCGCATTTGCCAGCATCTTACATCCCTTCTCCACCTTAGTTACAAATCTCAGACTCTGGAAGCCCTCAGGACTCTCAGAACTGCACGGCTTCCCACGAGCTCGCGGCACAGGAGGTCGGAAGCGCAGCAGCGCTTTCCTCCCCGCCTCAACTCCAGGATCGCCAACACAATGTGACCCTGAGGGATCGCACACCGTACCCAGGGACAGGCACTACCCACAAGGCCACGAGAAAAGGGAGGGAAAGGCAGTGGCTGCTGAGGTCAGCTTTATCTGCTCTTTTGTCACCACACACCTGCCAGAGGCCCCCATGTGGAGGCAGCCATGCTCCCCACCCCCGACCCGATCCCCTCTGAGGAGCAATCTCTGCCATGTTCACCACTCCGTGGGTGAGCAGAGCTGGGCCACGCTCATGCCCCTGCACTGTATTTTCTTGCCTTGCATGGCTGGGGGACACCTTTCCCTGGAAGCAGAGCCCCAGCCACAGAGGAAGCCCGCAGGTGAGAGGCTGACAACCAGGAAGGATCCCTGCTATCCTCAGCTCCCAGGTGTTGGGCGCAGTGTGCCGGCCTTGCTGCTGGGCTGGTCAGCATCCCATGAGGGACGGAGTGCCCGACACGCACATTCATAGGGACGGTTGGTGGGGTTCACATTGCTGGAGGCTTCAGTCAATGCTCCACGCTCCATGGCAGAAACTGTGGAAGGGTGAGGCAGAGCTTGGCTGCTCACCCTGAGACCACAAGGAAGCACAGCACGGGGACCCGATGTGGTCCTGCAGTCCTGCTTCCTGGGCACCCGGTCCCCCCAGAGCATGAGCCTGCGTGGGCAATCGCCATGAGTCCTCACACTGACAGTCACCTCGGGTCTGCCTGCGTCACCTCTGGCTCTAGTCAGACCCAGATCTTGGCTCTGTGTTTGCATGGGGTGGGGTTCTCAGAGCAGCTCCAAGCACGGGGCCAGCACACATTCCTCCCCACCCCCAAGGCCCTGGAGAGCAGCGTGTCGGCAAGGCTTGGTACACGTCACTGATTCACACACTGCGCGCTTTTTCTGAGTTCATTTTCCATCACAAAGACCCGAGCTGGCACGACATTCCCCGTGAAATCCAAGCCCTCACGGTGGGCTGAACTAGGAGTCCACTGCGGAGGCAGTGGCTGTGTCCCCTGGGTGTCAACATTGGCCAGGAGCCCTGGGCAGAAGGGGCCGGACCAGGCTGTGGAAAGGAGTGGCCACCTCTGCACCAGAGCTTCCTCCACAGCCTGCTAAGCTGCAGCTGCCTTTCAGAAAACACAGTGTACCCAGCTTTGCAGATCAGGCCAGGCAGGATGGTGCTGGGAGGAGGTCCACATGTTTGTCCATGAAGGAGTCCGCTAGCTCAGGAAGCTTATGTGGCTTCTGAATAAAACAAGATGCATGGTACAGTTGTAATACAGTGAGCGAATAGTTTTTTTTTAAATGTATTACCATAAAGACACGTTGCCGTGAAAGCCCCCCAAATACCTTCTTCCATTAATCCCACCGTTCTGCTCACTCTCTGAAGCAGGTCTGGAGGTCCTGTCCTGAGTGTTGCTAGGTCCTCAGTCAATCAAAAGCTTGACTTTGCACGGTGACTGTGACGCTGGCCTGGCAAACGAGGTGGGTGAGGCCACATGCTTTTTTGAGCTCCCTTTGTGACTGGCACCCAGCAGGGGCATTTAGTGTGATCGTGGTCACCTCCTGAGGACACTCAGGCAGAACATGGAGCTTCAGAGCTACCCTAGAAGGTGCCAGGAACCAGGGGACAAGTGTGTGCAAAGCAAGAGGGAGGATTTGAGGGGTTCACGAATGGGCCTTTGAGCCTAGATGTCCCCAAAGTCTCATGCAGTTGTGGGGGAGGCTTTTTCAGAGGTGGATGAGTCTACAGTGTGTGACTGGTGGTGTGGTACTGGGATTAACGGTGCCAGGACTTAGGCTGGGTTACCGCCGGCCTGGCATCACCATAATCCCAGCAGCCAGGAAAGGACGAAAGAGGCAGAAAGAGGCTCTCTGCTGTCGCTCTTGCTGTCTTCTGCTGCGAAGAGCTCCTCTGCCATGCCACCCAGCCCTGGAGCCAGTCGATTATGGGCCTCTACAGACTGTGAGCCAAAAAGACCTTTCTCCCTTGCACTTTGGGTGTCAGGATTTTGGGCCAGCAACAAGAGAAAGGTGGCTAAGACAGCGCCTGTTACTGAAATACAATTTAACTTATTACATGTTTCAACCACCCAAGGTGTACCCACTGCTGCACTTTGGATGGGGAATCTTTCCCAGTGGCCTATGTGTTAAAGTTTTTGTCCCCAGCCTATGGTGCCACCGGGAGGTGGGGGAAGCTTTGAGAAGAGGGGCCCCATGGGAGGCCTTCGGGTCTGTCTCTTATGCTTCTTGGACGCAAGGTGAGCAGGCTCATGTCACCACCTGCTCTTGCTGTTATGTGCTAGCTCTCCGTTGGCCCAAAGCTAAAGCTTGGGGCAGGATGTAGCTCTCGTCTTTGTGGGGCGATGGCCCTGGTGCTTCTTTGCAGTACAGGGAAAGGGACGGCCACACAGGTCACGCTCAGCAGCTGCGCTCACGGGCAGCACCGCGGTCCCTGTGCTCTGTATGCTGCCCCTCCCCCCTCAACTCTTCCGACAGGTGGTGGCCAGAATCGCACTGAGGAAGATCGGACTCTGTTGGACGCTGCCGAGGGCCGGGCCTTCCAGATACAAGCATCCAGACCTGTTTCGTGTCCTAGGCTTTCTAAATTTATTTTTAAGTTGGGTAATAAGCACTGGGTTTGGGTGCTAACTGGAGTATGACGTTGAATTATGTATGGGAAGCGCGCTGACAGCGCATCTCACGCTTCTGACATGCTTCCCCTTTCCCGTTTTTGTACTTTCTCCAAGTGAGATGTGTCAAGAAGCAGCTTTCCCGTAACGTGCTTCAGAAATAAATGGAAAGAAAGAACTGCAGCAGATGGCTTGGGCGGAATTTGAACAGCGACAGCAGCGCCTTGGAGGACAGCTGGGTAATGTACCCTGCTCCGGAACACGCTTTCCCAGCCTCAGCTTCCTGCCCGGCCGGTGGGAGCCTTGCGCTGCGCCCCACGGGGCTCCAGAGCCACGTGTACAGAAGCGGACCTGAGGCCAAAGTTTGCATCGGAAAGCAGCAGCACACATGGCCGAAAGGTTGCCAGTACCGCGGGAAAATAAGTCCTGCTACTCCTAAGCCAAAGTCGGTCTGAAGGCGAGGGACTCTGGGGCTTCCCTCATCTTAGATCCACGAAACACCCCCCGACAAGCCTTGGAGGCCGGAGACAGAGCTCCCATCCGCAGGAGGAAGCCCTGGAGTGCCACGGGTTTCAGCACAGAGACAAACCCACAAAGCCCCACCGCGCAGACCGTCCACAGAAATTAGCTGCTGCAGTGTGGGTTTTCAGATCTTGCCGGTGTGCAGAGCCTCCACCAGGGGCGCACACTGAGGCAGGGCCAGTGCAGGATGCATGCGTGTGGCTGTGCCCCACAGCCGTTGGTGAAGCCCACAGGCTGCGTGCACACCAGGGCGCTCAGGTCCTCACCATGGAGGCACAGGGAGCCGGGAGGGTCTCGGGGGAGCAGAAAGGCAGAGAAAGAACCAGAAAAGCTCTGCTCCAGGGAGAGACTATGACGTGGAAGCGGGCAGCCTCAGACCCAGCCCCAAGCCTGGAGGCTCAACCGGGCAGCAGCACTTGTACAGCCAGGAGCAGGGCAGGAAGGCACCCCCGGGGTCCAGGGCCAAAGGCAAGCAAGAGAGCGGCACAGCAGGCCATACATACAGCACCCCGGCAGGGCCCTGGCACATATCCCAGGCAGCAAGCAGGACATCTGCCTTCCAGTGGATAGCCTAAAGCAGAAGGAAACATCAAGGGTGCCATGGGGGCCTCAAACTACAGTTACTTCACACACTGCCACTCCGTTGGTTTGCTTTATGTTTTATTCTTTTGAAACGGAGTCTCTCCATACTACCCAGACCTGTTTCCGATACCCGGGCTCACGTGATTCTCCTGCCTCAGCCTCCCAAGTGCTGTGACTGCAGGTGCAGGTCGCCATGCACAGCTGACACTGGGCCTGGTCTGAGGGTAAACTGTAGGGACTGAGTCTCCAGGGAGAGAACTGGGGGGGGGGGCAGAAGGTGACCAGCAGGAGGGAGCCAAGAGTCCTACCCCAGCCGTCGCTGTCCGGTCAGAGCAGCCCTGGCAGCCCTGGTGCGGGATGGCCTTGGGGACTCTGCCCTCTGCCTCCCCATGGGGAAGGACGTGGGCCACCCCCTGTGGAGGCCCCTTGGGGCTGCGACAATCTATGGGGATGCAAGGGACCCCCGAGACGGGCGCTGACCTTGGGGACCTGCCCCAAGTCCCCTCAGTGGTACTGTCTGCCATCTGATGAGGCCACTGCTCCCTCACAGAAGAGGGGCTGCCACGCCCTGCGGACAAGGCACAAGCTATGCACGGCCACCCGCGGAGGCGCAGCCAAAGCTGGCACTCATCCATGAAGTGGCCAGTGAGCCCTAGGCCTGCTCACACAGCAGCCTCCAGCAGCCTGCACTGTTGCTTTCGCCCCTACAGCTCCCTCCTCCGCATGACCATCTCTCTTACACTTCGTCCGTGGGGAAGCTGAGGCAGGAAGAGGCCAGGAGCTTTGGACGTCCTCAGGGCAGCCGGCACCATTCACAGACTCCCACTTCTGGGCGTCTCAAGGTCCCAGGAAGGGACACTGACACAGGGTCCAGCCGCGCTCTGTGGCAGGGAGAGAGGCTGAGCTGTTAGGTAGTCGTACCACACACTCAGGCACAAGGGTGCCCCTACTGGGGGGGTCTCAGGGAGCCCCACCCGAGCAGAGAAGAACCAGTGGTCAGATGGGGGGTTACTTGCATACTCTCAGCTCTGGTGGTTTCAGTCGAGGGAAAACAAGGAAGCATTTTCAAAATCTCTGCTTACATCATGGGTGTGGGAGGAGGGGATGCATCTGTGGCCTGACTGGGCACACGTGAGCACAGAGTGGACCTTGGCCCGTGTACACAGCCACTGGGAAACAGGGAGGCGGAATGACCGGTGAGCAAATGCCTTCCATGGCTGGGGACCTGCGACCAACTGTCTCGGTGGCCACGCAGACCAGGCTGAAGCCATGGAGATGGACCCGGTGGGCCAGCCTCAGCCGGTCTTGCTCCCGCTGCCTGGCAGAGCCAGGGCTGCTGCATGATGCCCTCAGTGCCACGACCGCCACCCCGCCTGGGCTGCCCTCCAGGAGACAGCCTGCCAAGACCCCACAGGAGCCCACGTCACACCTGCCTGCCTTCACAGCCACCTGCCCAGCTACCCCGCCAATGGCGACTGTAGCCACAGTAGAAACACAGCTGACGCCGAGGCTCCCCTCACGCAGAGCCCAGGGTTAGTAGAAGTCCTGGAACCCCACAGCCGAGCTGCTCAGGAAGCCCTCTCCCACGAAAGGGAGGAGAGACCTGCACACTTGCTTCTCTGTCAGAATGGGTAAGGGTTAGGGTTAGTGCCAGGAAGCCGAGGCAGTGTGTGCGTGTGAGGCAGGGCCGATCTCTGGGCGCCCAGAAAGAGTGATCTGCCAGTTGACCCAGCAGGAAGCACAGCTGAGGCCCAGAAAAGCTCGCCTAAAGCTGCTGAGGCTGTCGGTTGAGAGAATCAGGGCATTGGACCCTCTGGAGGCTGAGGCAGAGGAGCGACAAGTTTGAGGTCAGCCTGAGCAGTGCAGCAAGGCTCTGTCCCAAAAAGATTTATAATATTTTGTGGGGCCGGGTATGTAGCTCAGCAGCGTACGTGCCTGCCCGTAGTATTTCATACACGCAGCAAACTGCCAAGGAGAAACTAAACTCATAGCCCACCAAGCTGAGGAGACAGCTGTCAGCGCTCTGGCCCACTTGCTCGCCCAGAGAAGGGGGCACTGCAGGTCCAGCTTCTTTCTTGTTTAGTATTATTTTGCCAGGACCCTGCATCCCAAGGAAATTCGCACGAGTGACCCTGCAGTGACATCACTGCCCCCACTCTCTATAGCTGACACCTCAGCAGCCCTGCTCCAAGCACCAGGCTGCATGCTAGGCAAAGCACAAGAGTCCACACTGGTGGCACAGCCTTGGGATAACTCACTCTCAAGTTTCCCAGTGCATACATGGTGTTTGTTGCCCTTTTTGGAGTCTTTCTAATAAATCCAGCCACTTTTACAGGAATTGAAAAGGAGCAGGGACACGGGAGCGCCACCTGGTGGCAATACAGAGTCCCTGCAGAGGGGAAGCAGGATGGGCCAAGGAACGGGCAGCTTCACAAACACAGCTGTGGCGGAGGGACTCCGCGCTCCCCCAGATCGCCAGAGTCACAGGCCGGCTGGCCACAAAGCTCAGGCACGGCTGGTGCTGTCTCGCTACATCACCAGTCCTCCCAGCTGTCACAGTCTGACTAACTGGAGTGTCCTACAGGAGCCCTAGAGCACTGTGTTCGAGACTTCTCCCAGCAATACACGCAGTGAGGGCCTTCAGGCCGAAACCAAAGCATGCTCCAGCAAGCCCAGGAAGGACAGGAGTCGAGGAAAGGCCCGACAGCCGGGCAGTCCTAGAGGCCTCCAGACAGAGGCTGTCCTAAGGGAATCCTCCTCTGGCGCTTCTGACTTTGCTCTGAGCTCGCAATTTGAATCCAAAGGATGCAGGAACAGCCTCCATAACACCCATGCATGGTGAGCTGATAAGGTCTGACTGCCAAGTCCAAATCTCCAAACCGAAGTGATGAGCCCAAAGGAAGACACATGAGTAAACGAAACACGAGGCCCAGGCACACACAATAATCCCCCAGGCCCATCCAGTGGCACGTCCAGGCGAAGAAGTTCTGGTGCCATGTGGAATTTCCTTAGACAAAGTCCATGCGGAATCCACTAGAACACACAGCCTGGTGACACAGCTGGAGGGCCAGTGGCTAAGGGGTGTCATGAGACAGAGAGGAGGGGCCCAAGTCAAGCTCTGCATTCCTGGGCCCCTGAGCAGGGTCCCCAGGGTCTCGATGTGGGCTGGGCCCTTGATGCAGTCACCCTGAAGCTTGGGCCCTGGAACTCAGAGCCTCATGCTTACCACACAGAGATGCTAGGCTATGAGGTCAGCAGTCACCCTGAGCCCACACCAGCACCAGAGGGGAGTCCTGCAGGTCATGTGGCCATGAGGCCAGCCTGGTCTGAGTTCTGTGACCCTGGCTGGGGCTCCCTAGGAGAGAAATGCCTCTCAGCACCACTGCAGCTCACTCCAGAATCAGGAATAAGTGCCCTGTACAAAAGAAGTCCTTGGGGCCTGGCCCAGCTGAGGGCAGGGGCAGGAGAAGAAGAGACCCTCCAGGCCAGGTGGCATTTGTCCTAGGACACTGGCCTGTTTCCCTTCAGCTGTTGGGCACCGGAATAAGTTGCTCAAACTTCAGACAGCATCTGAGTACACCTTGCCTGAAACCTGGACCAAAGGAGAGCAGTTTCTCTGGGGATGCTGAAGGCTGAGGCCCGCCGGCTTGCATCGCCAGCTGGTGGTCAGCTTGTCACACCCAGCTGGACTGAACTAGCATGTGCTGGGCGTGGGAAGCCACCTGAGGGTCACTGCCGACAGCATGAGAGGCAGAACTGAAGAAGAGGAGGAGGAGCAGTCACGGAAGCCGTCGCCGGAAGCACCAGTGCTATTGGACTTCTCCACTGGAGGACCTTGTCATGCTGGTTTTCCTGGTGAACTTGGCTGTTCTCATTGCAGCCTCGCTGTAGCTGAGATGGCTGTGGTTCACTCTGGGGGAGCTCTGTAACCCCGATGCACACCCCTCCCATTCAAGCGCCTTCATTCCGAACTCCAGGAGGGAAATGATCTTCGCCTGTCCTGAGCGTCATCTGTGCTGGTGGATCACGCATCTGGCCTCTGCCTCAGCATCGTGCTTTGGATTCATCCACACTTCTCTGGGTGACAGGAGCAAGTGGCTTCCCTTTTACTCTGTTTGTGCTGTTCTATAGTCATTTCCCACTTGGAGCTGTTAATCAGTCCCTATACACAGGCTTATAACACAGCCCTGTGTGCCCCAGTCTGCATTCTGTACCAGGGAGGAGGCTACGGGGTCACAGGATAAAACCTCATACCTACATGTCTCACTTTGCCTGAATTTGGAAATCTATAGGCAGAAGTCATGTATAATATTCTTTAATTATTTTATAAATGTCTCTCTAGTGATGCCCACTTTCTATTCTTATTACTGGTAATGTGGAACTTCCCTCTCTTTTTCTTGAAAATAAATATGTGGGATCCAGCCAAAGCTCTGTGATTAAAAAGAAATTATAATCTAAATACTTTCATTTAAAAAGAAATTAAGCAGGCCAGCGAGATAGCTCAGTGGTCTAAAGCACCTCGCCAGGCGTGGTGGCGTAAGCCTGTAATCCCAGCACTCGGGAGGCGGAGACAGGAGGATCAGTGCGAGTTTGAGACCAGCCTGGGCTACAAAAGTGAGCTCAAGGCCAGCCTGAACTGCATAGTGAGACCTTGTCTCAAAAAGACACACACACACAGACACACACACACACACACACACACACATAAAAGCACCTGCTTAGGCAACTACAGGGACCGTGGTTCAATCCCTGGTACCACCTGCTGCACCAGCCCCACCCCCAGAGCAGGCTGAGCCCGCCATAACATAAGTAAATAAATAAATAAAGTTAAAAAAAAAAAAAAGTCAAGGGCTGGCCAAACAGCTCAGCAGACTAAAGTGCCTGCAAGCAGGCACAGGGGACAGGGATTCAATCTCCAGGCCTACTGTGATAGCCCCACCCCAGGGGTGTGCTGAGACAGCAACCGAGACGGGGTGTGGGGGCGCACACCTGTAATCCCAGCTCTTGGGAGGCTGCAAACAGGCAGATCACTGCTAGTCCGATCTAGCAGCGAGACCCTGAACACCCTGTAGACCCTTC
Source organism: Myocastor coypus (assembly GCA_004027025.1). Taxonomy (NCBI): domain Eukaryota; kingdom Metazoa; phylum Chordata; class Mammalia; order Rodentia; family Myocastoridae; genus Myocastor; species Myocastor coypus. The sequence goes on along the minus strand of PVJA010004189.1, from coordinate 8,663 downwards.
CCTAAAAAAAAGTAAGAAATTAAAAATAAATAGAAGTTAAAAGTTATCAAGTGTCCACCTCAAAAATTTAGAAAAGAAACAGACCTCAAAGCGGTGGAAGAATTATGTGTGAAGACCCGCGTAAAGTCCCAGGGCTTGGCATGGCCCTCACTCTGTCTCTCAGTCCTCCTGACTTCACGTGGGGCTGTACGCACAGCGCGTGGGGCTGGGAGTCAGCCCGGTGTTCGCGCCGGCAAGGCAGGCGCCCCATCACCAGTTCCCAGCCTGTCTGCTTTTCCTCGTACCCTTCTACCTCTTGGAGGTCTGTTTCCTGAGCTCTGTCTAAGTCCTTGAGGTAAGTACTGAGATCACTTGCAACTTCTTTTTAAAGGAAAGTATCTAGATTATAATTTTCTTCCAACCAGAGCTTTAGCTGGATCCTACGGATGACTGATGTTGCCTTTCCATTATCGTTCAGCTCAAAGTACATTCTGATTGCTGTCCAGCTTCTCTGACACCCAAGCACGCAGCGTTGCCAGATCTCTGCCTGGTCCCAAGCTGTGTCTGTTCCACTGGTGTTTGGCTTAATTCCTCTCATCGTAGAAGTCCTCCAGATGATTTCAACCCTTAGAAGTCTGTCCAGATTTGCTTCATCCTGTGGACCTGCCTTTGCCCTGTGGTCATGGTTGGCAAGCCGGATTCCACACCTACATGCAGAGAACACCAGTCCTGTTCCAAGGGCCCTGTGTGCCCCACGCGCGCCGTCGGGTGCACCTGCCGATTCTGAGCTTGGTGCTCCACAGCCTCACCGTTCTCTCCCGGTCACTGGTGGTTCCCTCTCTGTTTCTCCTCTCCTTTCTACAGTATTGGTCTGTCCTCTGCGCCCCTTCAAGAGAACGGCACGTCTTCAGTGACGACTGCACATCTTTCTTTTCCTTTAGTTCCTCTATTGTGTCTGGATGCTTTGAAATCACGCACTTGGGGGCAAAGGAGTTGTGACTGCCCTGCCCTCTGGAGCCTCGCACTCTGACCTCTGCCTCAGCCCCTCCTTGGGCTCTGCCTCTGGCGACCCTCCCAGCCCTGGCAGGGGCACAGGGAACGCAGCCTGGAGCATTGCTTTATTTTTGGATGACAACACTGGCCCTCCTTTGGAACACTTTGCTTACGATAATTACTGCATATTGTGTTTGTTATTTGCTCTCCCATTTGATGTTTCTCGACTACCCCCTTTTGGATTGCATATTTTTGTTATGTTCTTCTATTCTCCTTATTTATTAGATGCCCTCATTTTCAATTGCCCCAGAAACTGTAACGTGGCCCCAGACACTCACAGTGTGACAACATCCTCCCCTCCCAGGAGGAGTAGGAAGAGCCATGCATTTATTCCAAGAGTGAAACCAGGCCCTGGTCTAGCACCAGACACAGCTTAAAATGAATTAAACACTTAAGCCTAACGCCGAAAACTGTAGGCTTTTGTGACACTGTTCCTGGCAATGGTTTTCTCTCTTTCACTAGTTCTCCCAAGGCAGAAGCAAACCTGTGACACCACCTCAGATTAAGATATCACAAAGGAAGTGATGGCGAAGTGGACGGGAAACCCACACCGTGATGGCCAGGGCTGCGAACATGCATCTCACGAAGAGATTCGTATATAAAGCACACACGGAATTCCTGTGGCATGATTTCAGGAGACACTAACTCCCCAGTAGGACAGCTGGGACCCACCTAGCCAGGACAGCAAGTGTTGGGCAGGAAGTGAGGACAGGAAATGAAGCCTTGGCACACTGAGCGGGGAGATGCCTCGGGAAAGTAGGAACGGAGCTGTTGGATGAGCCAGCAGTCCCAATTCTAGGTGTCTGCTCAAAAATCTCTGGGGTCCCAGGAGAGCATCCCCGCTCACTGCAGTGTGCACAACACCGAGAGGTGGTGACGGTCCACAGATGGGTGAGCTTGGTCAGTGCGGTACGTCCATGCAGCAGAAAGGTATTTCGCAAACTTAGCTCCGAGGCATGTGACTCCACTCCAGACTGAGCTAGCTGCAGAGGGAAGTTCCTAGAATAGCCACCGCACAGACACAAGAGCAAGGCAGCGGCCAGTGGCTCAACAATGGGTGTGGACTGTGAAGCTTCCTCCAGAGTCTGATGGGTGGCACTGCGTCTGTGGTCAGCGGCACCACGTCATATCCCTGAGACACACTCAGGGAAAGGTCTCGCATTGACACAAGTTCTCACCAGAGTGAAAGAGTGGGTTCGGGACCCCTGACAGCATCAAGCCCAGCGTCACATACCGGGTGGCACAGTAAGCTGACCCCCTCCTGGACAGCTGGTGGCACAGTCAGTGCCCACAGCTCCACCACATCCTCACCACCTGCACTTCCATTTCCGGGACTATCTTCCTTCTGCAGAAAGACTTCCGCTAGCGTCGCAGGGGTGTAGGCTCCTGAGGTCTGTGCACCTGCACGTGGCTTTATTTTATCTTTCCATGGAAAAGGCCCCCTCAGGTGAGACCAGGCCTCCAGCTGGCAGGTATTCTCCGCTGCCACAGCAGGGATGGCACCACCCTCCCTTGTGGGTCCTGCGGCTTCTGTGACGACACTCACGCCGGTGACTTTCATGCACCGTCCTCCAGCTGCTTTGTGGATCTCTCTGACACTTTGGCCTGGCTGGTTTTGCTGGGATATTCAGGGGTACATTCATCTCTGTTCATTCCGTGAATGGCACCACACAAACTGCCAAAAGTCGAACTCTCCTAAGCCACAAACGGGTTACGCAATAGATGCTTCAAAATCCAATGTCTGGTGCCTAACTTCAAATTCAAACGGAAAAGTCAGCCACCGTCTCTTGCGGCACCACTCCCACCCACCCTCCTCTTCTGAGCCGTGCCACAGAGGGGCCTTTCAGCCTAGGTTCTGTTCTTCCACCCAGGGGTCTCCATTCCTGCCCGCAGCCATCTTGCCCTCTCCATCCGTGTGCCCAATCTTATTACATTCGTCTACTGAGTGCTTCATCTCGGCTCTAGCGTTTCCATTTCATTGTCTCACATATAGAATCCATTCCTCAGATCTCTGACTCCTCCCCACGACCCGCCTGTGCCTCCAAGCCCTCTGCTGAGGAAGCCACAGCCCCAGTGTCCTCTGCCAGGCCTGCTGCCTGACCTCTCCAGTCCCATGGGCTCTGAGGTGCTGACGTCCTCACAAGGACATCTGCATGCTCCAGCCCGGAAGCCGTCCACTGTGACAGAGGTCAGCACTGCCAGTTCTGAGGTCCAACTCCTCCTGCCACAGATCCTCCTGGAAGTCACTGGGCACGAATACATGCCCTGGGGAGCACTGAGGCCCTGACCGGGCAAGGCACACGGTCACACTGTCCTCAGCTTCCTGGCCTGCGACGGCTCTCGGTCTCTTTTCTATAAGGGCCTTTCAGGTAAGAATGATGAGTGCATTGTTAAAGGACTATTAAAAGTGGAGACAGAGAAAGAAGGCGGGGGGGCAGAAGCAACGCAAGAATGACTTGCTGTCTCTTCAGAACACAGGGGTATTTACATCTGCCTTCTGCAGAGTTTCTACCACAGAGCCTCGGCCACCTCTCATCCTTAGCCTATCAGAGACCACACTAAACACGTTAAATGGCAGGGAGCATCGATGCCTGCCATGGAAACCCGAGGTCCACAGGCTGGCTGCTGAAGCACAGGGCAGGACTGTGGTCTGCAGAGGCAGGCCCATCCTCGCTGGGCTCCCAGCACTCTCCAAGGGGCCTCAGTGCGTGGCACAGGCCAAGTGGGACTGTAGGTCACGGAGTGGTGCAGGGAGATGGCCCGGTGCAGGAGCCGGGCAGCTGCTGTGGGTCTGGGCACCATGACAGCCCTCTGCTCTGCACCCAGGCTAAGACACTTGGGAAGCAGCTTCAGCTGCTGCCCAGATGCTCACCCGACCTCTGCACAGACCCCTGATGTGGGCAGAGACGCTTCCTCACAGGCCTTCCCCAGCGGTCAGGGACAGCAGAGGTCTGGGTGCAGTGCGGGGCTGCAAACCTCCATGCAGCTCCACCAGTGCAGCAGTGGCCGGTCAACAGCAGCGTGGGACACTGTCACAACTGTGAGCCACACTCGTAGAGCTGAGAACTCACTGGTGAGGGTGAACAAGAGGCCACTTGCCCCCCGAGGCTCGTAGCAACCGTTCCCATGAGAAGAACAGTCTGGCCCGGTGTTCTTCACAAGGTTGGCTCAGTAACCACAGCAATAAGTGGGCAAACGGCCTTTGGCGGCCAGTTTCTCAGCACCCAGGGCAGAGAATGTCTGCGTTGTGGTGACATGAAAATCTGCAGGGCCACAGGACTCCTCGTTACATCCGCACCCAGAAAAGCCCTGGACAGCGTGTCAGCTGGGCCGTCTCCTCCAGGATCCCCACGGGGCTTCTGGCTGCGCCCATCCCGTCTCCACACCGCTCCCGTGGTAACCAGTGCATGCCGCTTGGAGCTGCGGGCACACACCTGTGAGCAGGGGACAGAAGAAAGCCTCCTTCTGCCTCCTCCCTTGTCCCAGAGTAAAACAATACCTTTCTAGTTTGGGGGGCTCAAGCAGCTCCCCTCTGTACCAAAAGGGAGAGAAGAACCAGTGGCCACCCCACCCAAACTGTGCTGTCAGTGAGTGTGAAGTTATTTTTGAAAACCTAGAAGTCAGAACCCCTGGCCTGGAAAGACGCAGACAGAAGCCTCTGCAGCCACACGAGTCCCTCTGGGAAAGACCTTTTGCTCTGATCGAAGCACAGCGCCTTTGTCCCCAGCCACAGAACCACAGCGCTGTAGGAACTCTGCCCACCCACGCCACCCACCCAGGTGGAGGACGCTGCAGCCTTCAGAGTGGCCTCCCTGCACCCAAGCACACAGGCTGAAGGGCTGGATCAGGCCAGCGGATAATCCAACTCTACTTCTGGGTACAGGGTGAAAGGAGTCTAAGGAAACCCAGGGAAACCTCCCTCCACAGCTGGGGCCCACCACCCCACGGAGGCTGAGATGCCCTCCTCCTCCCAGCTGCCAGGGCCTTGAGCAGGGGACAGATGGACCTTGGAGGGCTTGTTCCTGTCAGGTATCCGTATCCACTTGTCGCCCGGGCCATGGCCCAGCCTGTGATAACCAGATCTCAGAGACAGCCGAGCAGCCTGCATGTGCTTCCTTTGTGAGGCCTTCGGTGGGGCTCACAGCAGAGCGTGACCCCAAAGCCACCAGCGCAGGACACCTGGGCTGGGGTGATGCACGCTGAGCCCACCCCACAGCCCCAGCCGTGTCTTCTCCAGCCCCAGAAGTGTCCAGGTGGGACCCCCCACTCCTCTTCCCGCCTCACGGGCCCAACACACAGCCTCAAACTGCAGGTGGAGGCACCGGAGGCCGGGCGCCTCCAGAGCTCCTGACCAGCTGTGCTCACAGGGAGGCAGCAGATGCCAGCGCAGGCGGGCGCTGGTCCACGTCAACACTCATTCTTCCTTCGAGCCCTCAGCTGGCATCTTATTTGGAGCCTCCTTCTCTGCACAGTAAGCCTGTCCCTGCCCTCCCAAGGGACTAGGAGCCTGAGAAGAGGCTGGGTCTCTGAGTCCCAGCCAGCACACAGGTGGGGCAGCTTCAACAATGAGCCAGTTTCTGCCCAGCCAGGTGGGCCTTCAAAGCAGAACCAAATCAGCCTGGGCCGATGACCCTGAGCCCCAACGGCATGACGCCTTCCGACAGCCCCTTTCCTTCTCTCTGGGTGTGCGGCACATGCCACAGGCAGGGCCAGAGATCCTGCAGCAGAGGACTCTTGGGCTCAACTCACAGCCAGCCTCGGGGGGCGAGTATGCTCCGCTTCTGTGCTCCGTCCCATCAGGATGCTCCATGACTCCCCACACGCATGCACACAGCAAGATCACACCGCTGTGCTGGCCGTGCACCCCGGGAAGTAGCCTTAGACACTCAGGGTCTGAAAACTGTGTCCTACATCCATACTTCAGAAGGTTACTTTTGTTTTTTTTTTTAAAGCAGTAAATAGAAAACTGAAATGAAAAATAAGCACTGCGCTGTAGCAAGCTGCCAGGCCCCAACAGCTGCTAGCCAGTCCTTGGCACGTCTGGGTCAGTCCACCTGTGCAGGGGCTCCACAGAAGTGCCCCGCAACTCCGGAGCTGGAAGCCTGCAGCCAGGCCGCAGGCTGGCCAGGAGTGGAGACAACTCTTCCTGGCAATGGATGGCCCCTTCTTGTCACACCCTCTGTGGCAGAGGGCTCCAGTCTCTTCCTCTTCTTAGGAAGCCTGGACTCCATCCTGGAGACCTCAACTTACCCTTGCCCCTAGGGGTGGGGGTGGGGGCAGCCTTCCAGCCTACAGAGCGGAACCTGGGGGTGCGCACACAGGTCAGCGCACCTGGGTCTGAGGATGTCGCCTTCCCACAGCAAGGGTGTGCTTGCCAGCTCAACACAGTGGGGCGCAGGTGCTTCCCGCCTGCTGCCCCGAGAAGCACAGTGACTATCCAGAGATGTGCACAATGTGCACAGTGAAACCACTGGGTGAGTGCACACAGAGCCACTGCCCTGGGCAGACGTGCCATCCCCACAGCCAGCAGCGCCTGCTTACAGCTCTGGGGCGGCCAGACTAGCCTGAGCCGTGCATGCCCTGCTACTGCCACCTGGGACCGGACTCCCAAGGCATGGAGTACTGCTCGGCGCCTCGCCCTTCCCCACAGCTCCAGGCTGGTCAGACTGACCCGCACCACGTGAGACAGTTCCTCAGCCCTCCTCCCCAGTGTGCACTGGGGCTACGTCCAGCCAGCGAGACATGGGCCGAGCTACTCTTGGGCCCTCCACAGCATCTCCCGTGTGGGTGAGGCCCAGGCTCTAGGGCGAAGGCTCGCACCCCAGCCCCACAGCTCCCATCTTTGTTCTGCCGCAGGGACACGGCACCTACCACCTGGGCAAGCTCTGCATGCCTGGTGACAGCAGCTGGCTAGGCTGCACGTGCCCAGCTAGTGGCACCTCGCCGACTCCACGTGGCTCTGATTTTCATTTCTCTGACTTCATAATGAGCTCAAAAGCCATTTCACAGACTTCTCAGACATTTGGATTCCACCTGAGCACTCCTGCCCAAGTGTACTGCAAACGTCCTCCTGAGAGTCGCTCCCTCGGGGAATCGCCAGGCGCTGGCTACGGTAAATAGGACACTTGTGCTGTTTATGTGTTGAAAGAGTTCCTCCTGCTCTGTGGGCTGCCTCTCAATTCTCTTTCTGCATAGCTTCTTCTTCTCTCATTAAGAGAAAGTCTTGGGGCAGGGGAGAGAGCTCCATGGCACAACTGCCTGGCAAGTGCAAGGCTGTGAGTTCAAACCCTGGTCCTGCCAAAAAGACAGAGAGAGAGACAGAGACAGAGAGAGAGACAGAGACAGACAGAGACAGAGAAAGAGTGACAGAGACAGAGAAAGTGACAGAGAGACAGAAAGTGACAGAGAGACAGAGAGAGAGAGAGAGAGCTCCTGGTCCCAGCACAGCTGGAGTTACCGGCCACAGCCCTGTGGAGCAAGCTTCCCAGGTACGCTCTCAGTAGCTCCTTGGCATGGCGCGAAGAGCATGCAAACGCGGTGCTCTCGCCTGCCACTCCTCATGGGCTCCCCTTCATCTCAGAGGGAAGAGGGGCTGGTACTGAGGAGACCCAGGTCCTACTCCAGTTCCCTGATGTGGGTCTGGCTGCTCCGCACCCCCTTGTCCTGTTCCCAGTGCCGGGGCTCCCATCCCGGGGTGGGGGTGCCACTGAAGGCAGCTGGATTCCTCCTGTGTTTTCCCAAGGTTTCAAAGCTCATATCGCACTAGAGCCCTTAACACGTACTTGAACATATTTGTCACCTGATTCTGTAAGAGTAGGCTGCTGAGTTAAAATCACGTGAAGTTACATTTTCCTGGATATTAAGTTTACTGTCTTGCTTTAAAAACTTAATTCTTGCTCAAAATTATTAAAAATTCCAAGTTTTCTTCTCATATTTATGAAGTTCCTTTGCATTTTTAAGTCGCTGAGCTGTCTGGACTTTATTTCGGGGGCACTGGTAGGAGAGATCCAGCTATAAGTCTTCCAAATGTCCGGCCAGCTGTCCCCAAGCACTACTGAACAGTGTACCTTTCCCTGGGGGATTTAAGATGTCATCCTCGCCATAGTACCCATGTGCACGAAGGCCTATTTATGGGCTTTCCAGTCCCTCCCGTCCTGGCCGGCGTGGGCTCTGTCTCCACTCCCCCGGGCCTGCCAGCCGCCTCTCACCCCCACTTTCCTATTCTTCCAGGATTTGTGGTGTTCCCCAGACTTCTGCTTGGCTACTGCCACACAGTTTGGATTTCTATTCCTCAGCCTGCCCCTGTTGCGCTCTCTCCTCCCTGGGGACAGCAGCTTGGCGGCCCTGGGGCCCCTCTCCCGCCAGCCATCTCGTCCCCTGACTCCTCCCACGCTCACTGCTCAGCCCCTGCTGTCAGACCTGTAAGTCCAGGCAGGGCGTTTCCAGCACCAGAGTGCCCTGCTGGGTCTCCGTTGCTGACAGCTGTACTCAGGCGTCCTCCACTTCCAGCTTGCCTTGGGAGGAACGGGCCAAGGTCTTCCGGCTGCACACAGCTCCCTGCAGCTTTCAGCACCCTGCCTATTTCGGTTGGCCCCGTCCTTCAGCTTGCTTGGTGGCCTTGGAATGAAAGT
>PVJA010004188.1:68549-88340 GCA_004027025.1 Myocastor coypus | reverse complement strand
AAAAAAAAAAAAAAAAAAAAAAAAAAGAAAGAAAGAAAGAAAGAAAAAAAGAAAGAAAGAAAATGGTGAAAATGTTATTCAGAGTATAAGTGATAGACAAAACAAAAAGATCCTCTTACAGAGGAGAAACAAATAAGGGACAAAACTTTGTTTTCTTTTTTTTTTTTTTTCCATTACTGGTGATTGAACTTAGGACCTTTCATTTGCCAAGCAAGCACTTATTCTACTGAGTTATCTCTCGGGCAAAACTTTCTTTTTAATGAACTAAAAGAAGCTAGTAATGTATATGAAAGAAATTAGGATATATTTTGAAATATTTTTGAAACTATGGAATGGATAATTTAGGAAACTTGAACTTCTCTGTACTTCTTACTTATTACAGATATTCATAAATATTATAAGTACATGCATATTTTATATAAATATGTATTATATATATTTATAAATAAATTTTTCATGTAAGAGAACCATGTAATAAATTTATGAATCTGAATTATTTCACTTAATATTGTTTTAAAGCTTCATTTATTTACTGCAAATATCACGTTTGTCGTTCTTTATGGTAGAGTAGTAGTCCATTGTGTATAAATGACACATTGTCTTTGTTCATTCAAATGTTGATGGGCATGCCTAGTACTTTCAAGATTAATCTAATATAAATTATGCTGCTATAAATAAGGATATAAATGTATCTCTCTGATACGATGACTTCAACACTTTTGGAAGGATGAGTGAGGTAAGGGCTAAGTGAAATTTCTACTTTTGATATTTCAAGGGCTCGCCACATGAACTTCCACAGTGGCCGCGCTAATTCACATTTGCACAGCTGTATAGAAGTATTTTTTTTTTTCCTGCATTCTTGCCAGCATTTGGTGTCATTGGATTTTTTGATGATAGGCATTCTTTCTTGGGTAAGATGGTATCTTAATGCAGTTTTAATTTTTCTTTCTGTTACGGTCAATGGTGGTAAACATTTCTTTATATGTTAATAGGCCATTTTTACTTCTGAGAACAGGGTGGTTTGGCTGGGGGTATCACAAAGGGGAACCTGTTTGTAGTAAGCAGAAGACAACAAAAACAAGCAAACAGCAGTAAACTCCATCTCTTTTTATCTCTTATATCTCATCCAAGCTACTTGGGGTTGGTAGCACTCACACCCTAAATCCCAGTCTGCTTGATCCTAGCATTGTATCATTAATCAATCCCAGATGCATATGTCCTAGATCCAGCTACCTCTGAAAAAGCTCAACCTATTAAATTTGAGGCTTTTGTCAGTAAGTGGATTCAACTAGCAACCATATTCTCAAGTCAAATAAATTCGACCCACATGTGCAAACATCGTATTGTCTCCTTAGCATGAGAACATGAAAGAGAAAATAGAACCTGAAGGATACAATAGTTACTGGGAAAAGGAAATGAAGTTATTCAAAAGGAAAGACTTACTGAGCTGAGGAGAAGAACAGGAAAGGGAGTGGGGAAAGGAAATTTATCTAGATGTCTAAGCAGGATGGTTTGGACAACTGTACTGTGCATTTCTGCTGGTCTATGAAAAAAAATAGATAATGCTTAATTTGTTTTGTCTTTTCATCAATTGTGTTTTCTCTGTTCTTAATTTCCTATGTATTTATTTTTCTTTCTTCTTCCAATTTTGCATGCTCATTATCTAAAATTATGAATAGCTGATTGGGAGGCAACAAATATGTATTAAAACAAAGATATTTATTTATTTATTTATTTATTTATTTATTTATTTATTTATTGTCTTTTTGAGACAGGGTCTCGCTGTACAGTTCAGGCTGGCCTTGAGCTCAGTTTTGTAGCCCAGGCTGGTCTCGAACTCTCACCAATCCTCCTGCCTCAGCCTCCTGAGTGCTGGGATTACAGGCATGCACCACCATGCCTGGCTAAAAACAAAGATTTTTAAATAACAATTTGTAACCAAAACTTTAATCCCAAAGAGTCTCATAAAAACATATTACAAATGACAGCATGAAAAAAATCTTGCACAGTAATACAAAAGTTCAGCTCTATGATGTACGCTTAAACCAGCAGGACATTGATTCTTTGATATCTCAGGTTTCCAAATAAAGATACAGATATGTAGGTACTCATACGCAGCGAAACAGAAGGAATGTTTGTGACTTAGCATAAGTAAACTCTCTCAAAATCTACCTGATTCTGTACCAACCAGGAAACTTCTGCCCAGGATAAAGACTGGTTCCATTTTTTAAACCACTTTCATCTAGTTTGCATGTGGCCTTTATTCATATCTGGTGGCTCGTCTGTACACCATTATCCCAGCTATGAAACAGGTCTTGTTCAGTTTTTTGACAGTTTTGCTTCTGTAACATCATAACCTCACACTTTCACTAGGAAGAGTTTAGAGACTTATTTTCAGTCTGTGCAATACTGAAGTTCAAAGAAAAATTAACTTTTCTTAAGGGAACAATTCTTGGTATTCCATGCCTCCCATGATCCATATCTAACCAGAGAGAAGTATGTTGTTGTGTCACTGTTCTAAGGTGACACAAAGGTGAAAAGCTGAAACATCTTAAAAGTGCATCAAGCTTATGAAGTCTCAAACAAAATTTGGATTTTCTGTACATACTGCCATCAGTGAAGTTAATTTCTGTATACCACTTCTCCTGAAAACTGATCTATTTTCTTCCATTGGACCTAGATCACCTGTGAGACCTAGAGAAGGATCAGGACAGCCTGTGATTTCTCTCCCTAGACAGTGATCTCTCTCTTCTCCTATCTGTAGCAAGAGACCTGCTCCAATGGTGAGAGAACTTCTCTTTTGTGGAGATCTATGTCAAGGTGGAGGATTCCTCTTCTGACAATCATTCCGAGGGCAATGACCCCAAGAAGGAGGAGCATCACGATTTTGATTCCTCTTTTTACCACTGGGTAGTTCCGTTCTGACATGGCAGCCACACATGTTCTTCCAACTCTCGGGCAGCATCCACTGCATCTCAGGGATCGTCAAATTCAACGAAAGCAAAGCCAGGAGGATTTCTAGCAACCCCCACACCGGGAGTGGTGCATAATAGCAGAAAGCCTGTTCCAGATCAGTCTTGTTGCCATTGTTGTCAGGATTCCCTACATAAATCCCATAAATTCCCTGAAGTCCAATGGGCAGAAATCACAATGCAGCTTGGTATCCAGGGTTAGAAATGCAGGGGTTCAAAACCACATGCTCCCAGTGGATCTTCTCACTCCGCTCCAGCTCAGCTCCTCTACACACACTCAGTCACTTGGCACCCATGAAATGGCCTAAAACCAATATTGTAAAACTCATCTTATTTTGTTAAGTGAAATTCTGTATCACTTGTAATTTTTCTGTTTTAATACTGCTTTGTGTGCTCTTTAAATATAAAAGAAATTAAAAGAAAAGCCCCATCTATGATTGCAGGGGTCGTTACAGGACATCTAGACACAAATGATAACAGGAAATACAAGATGCAGAGCAAATAATAACCCCGACCCACCACCCACCCAAGGCAAATTTTCAGGGCACAATGAAGTAATGAAAATCAAAAGCTACCCACCTTAATTTTCTCAAATGGGAGTAACAAAACAGATGGATGAATCTATATGAAAAAGCATATCATACATAATTTCTCAGATTAAAAAGATGACAATCACAATGAAGGACATGGTTAGGGAATCTAGAGTAGATACACATAAGAAAATAAAGAAGCTTCAAAACGTGATGGAACTCCAGAAAGAGTGGCTGTCATCAATAAATCAACCAATAACAAATGCTGAAGAAGCTGTGGGGGAAAAGGAACTCTTCTCCACTGCTGGTGGGAGTGTAGACTGGTACAACCACTATGGAAATCAATATGGAGACCTCTAAAAAAAAAACACACCTTTTACTGGAAATGCCATTCAATCTAGCTATTCTCTGTCCAGCAATTTTCTCCAAAGAAATGAGAACATCATGCCACAATGATAGATGTTTATAGCAGCACAATTTATCATTGCCTAATCTTTGAAGCAATTAAAATGCCATCACCCCAGGAATGGATGAAAAAGATGTGGTATTTTTACACAATGGAATATTATTCAGCTATAAAGAAAGATAAACTTGAAACCTTCATAGCTAAGTGGATGCAACTAGAGGCTATACTCATAAGTGAAATAAATCAGACCCACATGTATAAATATTGTATAATTTCCCTAGTGTAAGAATTTGAAAGAAGAAATAAAACCTGAAAATTATAATGGATATAGTAAATGAGAAAGAAATGGAACTTAAGGATTAAACAGTGTAGATGAGAGAAAGGAGAAAAGATAGGGGGAAAGGTCAAGGGGGGACATGCAAGTATATATACAGGATGGCTGAGGTGATTGTACTAAAAGTTTCCATCTTTTTTTTTTTTTTAAATAGCAGTTAGGGCTAGATATCTCAGTGGGCTGAAGCACCTGCTTAGGCCAGTGCAGAAACTGGGGTTTGATTCCCAGCATGCCATGCAAACCCCATTCCCAGGGCGCACACACCTGTAATCCCAGAGCTTGGGAGCCTGAAAACAGGAGGATCACTACAAGTCCAATCTGTGTATTGAGACCTGTAGACCCCATACTAAATACATTAAAAAGAAAAGAAAAGAAAATAGCAGTTAATGTGTACAATTTTCACCTTGACTAAATGTATGCTAATATCTGAGATCTAAGCAACTACATCAAGAACAGAAATGTGTATTACCAAAATCATACTTTAATGAATGTCATCTTGGTCTTATAAATGTGTACCATTTCTAATACTATATCAATTATTACTATACTCTCTTCGAAATAAATTTTTTTTAAAAAGACAAAAAAAAAAAAAACAAGAGGGACAAGAACAAAAATTTAAGGTCTCTGGAAAACATGTAGTAATATGCAATCATATGTTCAATCTTAAATAACTATATCTGTTGACCTGGCCAAAAGATTTGATGATAAAAAATAGATAATGTGTCAATCATTGTTAATCAGCTATTCTTGTTCTAAAAATCTGTAGCATATGTATTGTACATTACCCTGTTTTCTGTCATTATTTCTGATTTGTGTTCGTATTTTTGTCTTTTACTTTTCAAAATGAAATAATAAACTTAAATCTTATTTTTATTTTATTTTATTTTATTTTTGTCTTTTTGAGACAGGGTCTCGCTATGCAGTTGAGGCTGGCCTTGAGCTCACTTTTGTAGCCCAGGCTGGTCTCAAACTCACACCAATCCTCCTGCCTCAGCCTCCCAAGTGCTGGGATTACAGGCATGTGCCACCACGCCCAGCTTAAATCGTATTTTTAAAAAGGTGGTGGAAACCATAAATGCCCAATATACAAAAGAAAATGAAATCCATGACAGATTTAAGTGGAGATCCAGGAGATTAATAATTTTATCAAAATTATATGCAGCAGAACAAAATGATGTGAGGACACAATATCAAATCGAGACAATAGCATGGTAGTTAGGAACTATGAAAACAAGAACTTAACAATAGCAATGGACAAAAAAATTTTAAAAAGTTTCATTAAACAAAGTAATAGGAATTCAGCAATGATTGCTATATTACATGATGTCATGTTGAAATTAGTTGTTTGTCAGAAATGGATCTAGTAGACCTTTAAATAGTGTTTCATCTAACAGGGTCAGAATATACATTCTACTCAGTTGCACATGGGAAGTTCTCCAAAAGAGAACTTGAGCTAGCACAGAGAACATGCTTAAGTAAATGCAGAGGAACTGAAATTACCCCCATGCATATGCTATGACCATAGCAAAATCAAACTGGAAATTATTGACAAAAGAAACAGTAAAATCTCTATAAATACATGGAAATTAAAAAATAGCCTCTAGAGTGGGTCAGAGATGAAATTAAAGGAAAAAAAATAATATTTATAATCAAATGAAAATGCAGATACAACTTACTGGAATCTATGAAATTCAATGAAAGCTATCTTAAGAGGGAAATTTTTATCATTAAATTCTTACATCAACAAAACAGAACATGCCCAAATAAACAATTTTAGTGTGCACCTCAAACTCCTAGAAAAAGAGCTAGTCAAGCCAAAAATCCAAAGAAGGCAGGAAATTATAAAGATTGGAACAATAATTAATGCAGTAGAGACAAAGAAAACAATACAAAGAATTAATGAGTCTGACAGTTGGTTCTTTGAAAGAATAAATAAAATTGGTAAGTACTTAGCCAACCTCATTTAAAAAAGAAAACAAAAAACTAAAAATAATGCAATAAAGAATGAAAGGGGTGAAATCACTATAGACTCTATAGATATTCAAAACATTATCAATCTTTTCTTCAAAAAACTTTAACAGATTGGAAAATAGAGAAGAAATGGACAGATACCTAGATACTACCAAAGCTGAATCAAAAAGATAAAAATTCTGAATAACTCAGTATCAGTTAATGAAATTGAAAATATAATTTTTAAAAAAAGTACCAACAAAGAAAATCCCAGGTCCTGATGGATTCTTGGCTGAGTTCTACAAGAAATTTAGGGAGGGCCTAATGCCAACTCTTCTAAAAGTCTTAAACGAGATTGAAAGGGAAGCAGTTCTCCCAAACTCATTCCTGGAGGCAAGTATTACTCAGATTCCAAAACCAGAGAAGGACCCAACCAAAAAAAGGGAACTACAGGTTAACCTCACTAATGAACATTGATGCAAAAATCATCATTAAAATACTAGCAAATAGAATTTAGCAAGAATCAAGAAGATTATACATCAGTACCAAGTGGGATTCATCCACCACGTCAACGGAACCAAAGACAAAAATCACATTTTCATCACAATAGATACAGCAAAATCTTTTGACAAAGTCCAGCACTCATTCATGATAAACACTGCAGAAAATCTAGGTAGATGGTCTTCACTTCAACCTGATAAAAGCGATCTATGACAAACCAACATCCATCACCATATGCAATAGACAAAAATTGAAGACTTTCACTTTAAAATCAGGAACAAAACAAGGATGCCCACTGTCACTACTCCTTATCAGCACTGTTCTGGACACATTAGTCTGAGTAATCAGACTAGAAAAAGAAGTAAAAGCAATAATGATTGAACGGGAAGAAATAAAATTATCATCATTTGCAGATAGCATGATATTGTACATAGAAGACCCCCAAAACCCCACTAAGGGACTGTAATGGCTTGAAATCACTAGGAGGAATCATGTGCCCTCACTAAAATGGTTTTTTGTTATCTACTCTGAAAATTAATGTGGCTCTTGTTATTTTCTGTTGGGGAAAGCTGGCGTGGACCTCTAGTTCTTTGAGTATTGCTTCCCGGCTCAAGTGCAGATCCTTCATCCCCACTAGTGTTGTACACAGCTGATGTGTTTCCACATTAACTGTATCTTGTAAAAATAGTTTGCTCAACTGGCCCCATCTGGGGCAAGGTACCTCCTAGTCATAGGCATCTTGCAGCTGTGTCAACAAGGATGCAGTTTATTGCTATAAAAGACTGTGGTTAAGTCTGTCTTGGGGCTGGTCAGTGCCTCCCTGCGTGGAGTGTAGCTGGCCAGCCACCGGACTGACTAATAAAGGCTCACCAAATTCAATCTGTTCTGGTCTTAGTCTCTATTTGATTTGAACCCAGTACAGAGACTCAAAAATCAATAACATTTCTATACACAAACAGCAAACACACCAAAAACGAAATTATGGAAAGTATGCCTTTCATGATAACACCCCTAAAAATGAAATACATAAGAGTCAATCTCACAAAAAAAGTAAAAGATTTATACAGAAAAATTTTGGTTCTCCAAAAAAAGAGAACAAAATGGATATCAGAAAATGGAAAGATATTCCTTGCTCCTAGACAGAAAGAACCAACATTGTGAAAATGGACATGGTGCTGTAAATACTGGTTCTCTACATGCCAAAGGCTTAAAAGAGGAAAGGTAGCTCACATGATATAGAGGTTGTAGTGTGTAATTGCAGGCTCCAAGGCAGTATGGCACAGAGCAGAGCAGCAAGAGCTCATGGTGGTAGAAGATAACAAAAGCAACAACAAAGTGTAAGACAAGCCTCTTTCTGTGTCTTATATTGTTTTTGCAGTCTGCTGGGATTAGGCAGTTCCAATTCAATTAGTGGGCAAATCCAGCAATCACCCACCCTTAATCTCAGCACACTTAATCCTACCGTTGGACTACGAATTAATCACATACTTTGGATCTACCCACCTTAAAAAAGTCTCTTCAGGCTATGGAAGAGCTTCTACACACAAACCATAGCATGTAATATTTCAATCCTCATTATAATTGATATCTCTTTCCATACTCATAAGTGAAATAAATCAGATCTACTTATGCAAACATCGTAATATTTCCCTAGTGTAAGAACATGAAAGAGTAAATACAATCTGAAAGGTACAATAAAAACTGTGAAAAGGAAAGAATCTGTTCAAAGGGAAGGAAAAACAGGGATGAAGAAAAAGAGGAGGGGGTAAAGAGATATATTTTGTATGTATGAAGGATGACTTGGGTAATTACACTATTGATTTCTGCAGATCTACACAGGGGAGTAGTTGCTGCTATTTTTTCTTGTCCTTTTTTAAGTTCTTAAAACATTTTTAAACCAATTTTGCATGCATATATCTATTTTCTTTTTTTTTTATTTGTGTATTTCCTACAGGGTCTCACTGCACAGACTGTACTTATGGTGATGCTCTTGTTTTCAGCCTACCCAGTGCTGGGATTACAGGAATGCACCACCATGCCAGGACTCTGTCCCCGGCTCAGTGTGCCATGGGGTCAGGAGGGCTGGCATAGTGTGCTGGACTGATGATCAAACTCTAGTCGCCGTGCTTGCAAAAGCAGGTGCTTTGTTTGCTGTGCTATCACTGCCAGCCCTATATCTGGTATTCTGAACAACGAATTTGAAGACAATATTATACAATACAGCAACCATTACTGAATTTCTATTGTTTGGTGACTTTCTGCATCATTTCTTATTTTTTGTTTTACTAATTCATATTCTCTCTGTGTATGTGTGTGTCTGTCTCTCTCTGTCTCTCTGCCTCTATCTGTCTATCTATCTATCTCTCTATCTATCTATCATCTATCTATTTATTTATCTATCTATTCTCTCTTCCTGTTCACTAGTTCTGTCAACCAATATGTACTTTCTTTTTGTCTATTTTGGATTTTCTGAGAGTAGGACAGCTATTCCTGTTTGTCACTATATTTCTCACGCATGGAATATTGTTTTTTCATTCTTTGATCTTTTACTCTATGAATTTTTCCTACTAGTTGTATTTTTGTATACAACATACTATTGGGCTTTTCCTTGACTCTTTTTGCTAATTTTTGTCTTTTGATTATTTACATTAATAGTTATAAATGATAGGTATCACTGTATTCCTGTGACTGTATTAGACACTTGTTGCTGTTTTGCTTCCCTTTCTTCATACTTAATTGCCAGCTTGATCTGATGCATTCATTCTATTGCACAGTTATTGTTAGCTTCATTTTCACTAGGATTTCCTTGACAATGTTTCAGAGTGTTGGCTGGGTGGTCATGAATTTCTTTAGGTGATCTTTATCATGAAAGTATCTTATTTTTCCATCAAGTTTAGAAGATAATTTTGTAGTATACAGCAATCAAGGTTGGAAGTGAAGTTATTTTTCTTTTACAACTTGAAACAATTCATTCTATGCTCCTTTTGTCTTTAAGGTTTGTGCCAAGAAGTCTGTTATGATTCTGACAGGTTTTCTTTATAGGTGATTTGTTGTCTTTTTTCTAACCACTTTCAATATTCTTTTGTTGTGTTAGATTTCAGGTGTTGTTATTTTGTGGCAGGGAAAATAGCCCCTACCAGGGCTATTCAGTGTTCTATTCCCTCACCTGTATGTATGCTAAATTATTTTTCCATGTCTGAAAAATTTTCCTCATATTACTTATTTAAATAGATTTTTATACCCTTTATGCTGTATTCTGATTTTTCATTAATTAAAATTTCATATATATTAGTTTTTGAGTCATCTAGCAGCTGTTGGGTCTATTTTTCTGGCTTTCTTAGGCATCTTTCATTAATTTATCACTAATTATAGCCCTGTTTTCTTCATGTGACATTTTGTTCTTACATTGATTTCTTCTGCTGCCCATAATTTCAATTATATTTTAATTTAGATTTCTTTTAAAACTTTTTTATAGACTACATTTCTTTTCTATGCTGGAAATTCACTTTTCTGTACATTTATTAAATTTTTATTAGTATCTTCCCTCGCCTTGCTGATATTTTTAAAAATCTGAGCCATTCTTTGCTTAGTTATTTTTTTTTTTTTCTGTCTTTTTGAAACAGGGTCTCGCTATGCAGTTCAGGCTGGCCTTGAGCTCATTTTTGTAGCTCAGGCTGGTCTCGAACTTGCACCGATCCTCCTGCCTCAGCCTCCCAAGTGCTGGGATTACAGGCGTGCGCCACCATGCTCGGCTCTTTGCTTAGTTATATCTTCTTGACTTTACAAGACATATTATTGAACTATTTTGTTTCCTCCACGGATACAGGTTGAGACATTTCTGCTCTGTGCCTTACTATTTCCTTCCCCTCACTAGGATTGGCTGTCCAGGGTGAGACTTTTGGGGAGCACCTTGTTTCCTTGTTTTCTCCTATTTCTATTTTTTGTCTGGTTTTTGTGCTGGAGTTTTCAGCTTCTTTGTCCTGCTGCCTGGTTTTCAGGAGTGAGCCTTAGTATTATGACACCCAAACAATTCACAGATTGGTATACAGAGAAAATCAATTAATTACATGAGCCATATCACCCTGGCTATGGTAGTAAGCCAGGAACAGTAATGATATCAAGTATAAACTAGATACTGATAGACATTATGAGCTACTCAGAAATCATTAGCCAGAACAAAAAGGTCCATGGTTTCAGTGTAGCCATGTAAGTAACCAAGACAGTGACCTATAGTAATTCAGACCACTGGTTTCTGGTGGACTTAAGAAGCCCTACAAAGGCTCAAACAGACCTTTGGACAAAATTTTATCTCCTTCAGATCTACCCCCCCAAAAGTTACACCAACCAAACCTGGCTTTTCACAGAACATGGTCTTCCTGGCCTGATGTTGAACTTCTCAAAGGGTCTTAAAAAAATGGTCTAGTTTTAAGCTTGTCTCCCAAGGCTTACTCTGTGCAGTATGGTAGTACCTCATTTCTAGAGTGAAACTGTTCTGCTGGGTGTTGTTCTCTTTTTCTAGAATGTCCTTTAAAGCCTTTTGAATTGCTAGTTTGGTGGTCATACAATTCCTCAGACGTTCTTTGCCATGGAAGTATCTTGTTTTTCCATCAGCTTTAAAAGATAGTTGTGTGAGTTGCATCAGTAGTGGTTGGAGGTTATTTTCCTTTAGAGCTTGAATTACATCATTCCAAACCCTCCTTGGCTTAAAGGTGTGTAGAAGTCTGTCATGATTTTGATGGGCATTCCTTTGTAACTGACTTATTTCTTTCCCCTAACAGCTTTTGATATTCTTATTCTTTTGTATTTGTTTGTCTGGTTTTGTATTTTTTGAGGGAAGAGTCTACAAGGTGTTCAGGGTCTTACTACTAGATCAGACTTGTACTGATCTGCATGTTTACAGCCTCCCAAAAGCTGAGATTGCAGGCATGTACCACCATCCTCATGTCAGGATGCCCCAGGGCCAGAGCATGCACTGCAGGCTGGAGGAAGGCCCCTGGGCCTTTTTTTTTTTTTTTTTTTTCTGGTACCAGGAATTGAACTCAGGACCTTATCCTTGTCAGACAGGTGCTTATTCTACTGAGCTATCTTCCCAGCACCCCTGCACCTGCTTCAGGTGCTTCAATCTGCTGAGATATTTGTTGGGCCCTAATATTCTTATTCTTGTGCTGAATTTCTGGAATCTTGCCTATGATGTGCCTGGTTTTAGTTTTGGGGGGATCATGGATAACTGGAGTTCTATATGCTTCACTTACTATATATCAAACTCTCTCCTGCATTGAGTACAATTGACTTGTTATTCTTTTGCATCATTTACTATTTTTAAGAAATCTTTCTTTTTATGATTGCTAACTATGAGATTCTGTCTTCACATTGATTCATTCCACTATGGATAATTTCAGTGAAATTTGTATTCTCCTGGATATTTGCTTGAATCTTTCATATAGATTCTATTTCTTTCCTGTTTTGGGCATTCATGGCTTTAATCAATCTCTGAAGCTTCTCTATTTTTTTGTCCGTATCTGTTCTATAGTCACTAAGCATGGTTTGTGGACACTATCTCTTCAGTTATCTGAGAAATTATTTCTTACTTGATTTTTTTTTCTAGAGCCTCATTCAGTTGCTATTTGTTACCACTTCAGAGAGGCGAGGTGGGTGGCTTTGGGACTATCCCACATTGTTACTCCCTGAGTTTGTCTTTGGTGACCTGTATATCTAAGGTTGCATCTTGTTCAAGTATCTCCTCATTTTCTTTTCTTTTTTAATTTATTTGTTGGGGTGATATTTCTAAATTGACTGTGGTAGGTTGCTTTATTGCTAGTATTTAGAAGCCTTAGGAAATGACTCCTCCAAGTTGTCTTCCAAATGTAGCTGGTGTTTGGGTTTTGAGTCTGTTGCAAGATCTTATCTCTTTGGCAGATAAGAAGATGAGAAATTGTTGCTTGTTTGTCCCAGCCTCTGTTTCTCTGGCACTGTGCCACAGGACTTTCTGGGACCCTTCATCAATGTCAGTTTTGGAATACCAAAGAGAACAACTGTTCAGAACAGTCGTCTCTTTTGGTTATAGTACCAATGACAATAGCATTAAACACAGCCTAGAAAATTACACACTGAGCTAACCATTAACTTGCCACCTTTAACTGCACAAACTAAATTTGTGGTTGTATAACAAAATCTAAAACAAACCAGAAAATTATGTGCAATAAAAACATTTTTTAATATGTAACTCTCTCAGGAGTTAAAAATATAAAATGGGCTAGGGAGAAAATAGAGAAGTTGTAGAGGAAGGAAACATTAGAAGTAAGGCTGGAGGGCAAAGGGGGATCACACTACCTTTGGGAAACTGATGCAGAATACTGTAGGGAAAGAGAGAAGGAAGAGCCAAAAAGAAGAATAGAACAGAACCACAGACACAAAGAGGTTAGAAACCATATTCATATTTTATAAAAAGAAAATCAACCAATGAAAAAAAAAACCCACAATCATTCCAACAACAAAAATCTAATAAGGAAGAGACAAATAGAAGAATAGAACAGAACCACATACACAAGGAGGTTAGAAGCCATATTCATATTTTATAAAAAGAAAATCAACCAATGGGGGAAAAAAAAACCCAAATCATTCCAACAACAAAAATCTAATGAAAGGGAAGACAAAAAAGGAAGGAAACAAAAAGTTCACTTCCAAGTTTGTCTCTGTTGTCACTGGTAGACAATTTGTATGGAGACAGAGTCCACATGGGTGTGGATTTATTTCAGCAAGACAGACAGAAGGAGCTTTATGATAGGGTAATGGACAGTCTCAGTGGCCTGCATCTCTATTCTCCTGAAGTTCTCGCTGTGTTTTGGTCGTAAGTGCCAAGGTCAGACCCATGCAACCTGCACCAGTGCTTACACCTTCCCCAAACTTGAACCCAACTGGGAACCAACAGATGGACTCAGCAGGTACTCTGAGCTTCACCATCTGCAAGGTGCCTCCTAGCCAATCTTGGAATGACTGAGCCTTCAGCATTCATCTCACCTGATGAAATCTTTCATATCTATTTGCTCTCCTTCACTGCCACATCTCTCTATGAAGGCCTCTGGTGTCACCAGCAGTTACCATGTGTTCATAAGTTTGAACTACTCCTTTCATACACTGAAGCCTGACTCAGTGAGAAGGTTCTAGCAGCTACCTCCTCCTCCTTTGTTGAATTTTCTCTCTTTACTCTCTCTGTGGATTCAGTCCTTGCTTCAGAACCTTCCTGGGTCTAGAGGACCCACTTTCCTCCTTCTTTTCTTCCTTCAGTTGCTATATTCCACTGACTGGATGGCAGCTCTCAGAGAAGCTCTTTTTCTGCTGTTTGTATCTCTGCCATCTTCTTGCTTACCCTCTGGGTGTGGGTCTCATCCTGAGTCAATTCAGACTTTTGGTCGTCACCTCTGCCCAGCGTCCTCAGTGAGTGCAGAGCAGGACCTGTCTCTTCACTTGCAGCACACATAAGGTTCAAGAGCATCAGCAGTGAGACTGGGGTCTCCTGTCTCCTCCCACTCAGGACACAGCAAGCTCCAATGTTGCCAGCAGGAGCAACAAGGTGCCAATGTTTTATTATTAAAAGAACTAAAGAGAAATTAAAAGACCTGTGTAAATAGCTACCATGGCTTTGTTTATATATGCCAGAATCTATAAACAATTCAAATATCCATCAACAGGTAAGTGGATAAATAAATTGTGATATATTAAAGCAATAATATTAATCAGTATAAATAAGGGAGTTATACATACAGTATGCTTGAACCTTCAGCTCAGTACTCTGAATGAGAGAGGCAATAAAATAAAAACTTCTCGTGTATAAGTCATCCATGCAATATTACAGAAAATGTAGACCACTCTATATAGTGATGGAAAGCAGATCAGCATCCTAGGAATCGAAGAACGGGATGGATGGATTACAAAAGGCTTAAAAGGAATTTGGGGGTTATAGAAATATTTTGTATCTTTTTTTTTTTGTATTTTTGTATTTTTAAGGAAGTGCTTACAGGGCGTTCAGGGTCTTGTGACTAGATTAGACTCCTAGTGATCCCCCTATTTTACATCCTCCTAAGACCTGGGATTATAGGCACACACCACCATGCCCAGTCTCAATATTTTCTATCTTAATATGCTGATAATTTATGAGTGTGGATAAATAGGAAGGGTAATGAAATTAAATAACATATGTTTTATTTTATTCAATGTATACCTCACTAAAGTTGAAAATTAAAATGTTTATAGGAATCAGAGCCCAGGTCCGACATGTGAGTGAGACTGACCAGGGCCCACCAGAGACTCATTCAACCCAGCAAGCAGGCCTGGCATGTGAGAAGGACTTCACCCATCACACAGACCTGGCAAGGAAACCTGCAGCAGAACTCCTTGCAGAGAGACTAGAGGCAAGACCCACCCAGCTGATCCAGGAGCAGAACATCTTGCCAGGTTCTGGCACAGCAGGTTCACTTCCAAGGGCTGCAGCAGGAAAAAAATGGATAACAGCTGCCAGACCCAAGTGATACCCACATGGTCAAGTTTAAACTTGGTATATGTAGACCTGGTTCTAAGTTAAGAACTCTACCAAAACTACACCAAAGGTCAGAAGACAGTGACATTCAAATTCACATGGCCAGTTGTGCTGGTAGCCCACTAATATTATGCACTATTGGACTGTACATACAGCTACTTTCTCTTCGTTCAATGAGAAGAAAGATTTGTACTAATAGTGTTTATACAACATATTAAGTCTGCATCTTATACTCTGAACAAATACTATAAAGACAACAATATGCAATGTATTAATTATTGGAACTGTCTTACTACCCTGTTGTGAAACTGTCTCATTGCTATTTCTTTTCATTAAAATTAATTTTAAAAATGACAAAGAAAAGGTACAAAATGCATTCTCAGGCCCCAAGCCCACCCAGAAAAAAATGCAGGAGACAATAGCATAGAAGAAATTTGAAATCTATGAAATAGTAGCATCTGAAGTAAAGAAACAAATGCAGAAAGTTATAGAGGAAATCAGATCAGAAATAATTTCTGAAGTAAAAAAAGAAATGGTAACAATAATGAAAGAAGTACTAAATGCTTCTGAAGAAGACACTGATTAAAAAAATAGAGGGGAGTAGAAAAATGATGGAATCCTTGAATGAGCAATATAGGAAAGAAATAGAATGCATGAAGCCGATTAAAAGTGATGTACAGCTGAGATACCCAACCCAGAAATAGGCACCTGAGGTGAACACACACTTCTCCGAGGAAGAAAATTGTATATTATGTGTCGGTGCCGAAAGAAATGGCAAGAAAACCTGATGAATATAGCTTCAGAGGATTCACAGAGGTCTTTCTTCAAGTGAGCCCAGAGACTCTGAAGTCTCTTCTCTTTATTCATATGCCAAACACTGAGCTGAAACAAATGCTAACTGGTAAAACTTCAAGCAGGGGAGGAGACAATCATTAAAATCACAAGCAAGGGAACGAAGAACTGGGCACCCATAGGATAAGCTGCTATCTGCGACCTGCAGTACCAGCTTTCCGGGACTCCCAAATTACAGAAAGCAACCCTCCCAGGCCTCTGTTTATTGCTCTCTGCTTCTAGGGATATCACTTGGCCTTCAGTCTTATGTCTATGTTACTATAGAAAATACTAGAAGCTCATAAATACATGCTCCACATCACTAGCCACCCATGAAATGCAAGTTAAAACAGCACTGAGATACTATCTCACCCCAGAAAGAATGTCTATCATAAAGAAATCAACCAAAAACAAATGTTGGACAGGCTGTGGGGAAAAAGGAACACTTCTCCACTGCTGGTGGGAATGCAGACTGCTACAACCATTATGGAAATCAGTGTGGAGATTCCTTTAAAAAGCAGGACTGGAAATCCCATTCAATCCAGCTATCCCCCTACTGAGAACTTTCCCAAAAGAACTTAAAACATCATATCATAGTGATATAGGAGCACCTATGTTTATAGCAGTACAATTTGTGATAGCCAAATCTTGGAAGCAACCAAAATACCCATCACCTGAGGAATGAATAAAAAAGATGTGGTGTTTTTATACAGTGGAGCATTACTCAGCTATAAAGAATAATAAACTCAAAGCCTTCATATATAAATGGATGCATCTTGAACATATACTCACTAGTGAAATAAACCAGACCCACATATGTAAATATCATATAGTCTCACTAATGTAAAAAATCAACAGAAGAAATAAAATTGAAAGGTATAACATAGTTAAATGGAAAGTGAGAATTAAAGGATTAAACAATTAAGAAAGAGTAAAGAGAAAAGTTAAGAAATATGGCAGGAGCAAAACCATACATTTATACACACAAGATGGTTAAGGCAATGGTACTAAGAATCCCCATCAGGTCTTTGAAACTAGCAGTTAGTTAGTAGAATTCACAACCTGATTAACTATATATGCTGATATATATGAACTAAGCAATTACACTGAGGATAGCAATGTGTAATACTAAAACCATGCTTGGAATACCTATCATTCTGGTCTTCTAAATGTGTACTGCTTTCAATAGCATATTGATTATTGCTATACTCTCTCTCAAGTAAATATTTGTTTAAAAAAAGGTAACGAAAGAAAACAAGAGACAGGAAAAAAAAGTCATAGCATTGTCTTGCTACAATGTTGTATATGGTTAGATTTCTAAATTTTCGTGTAAAAATATATAATTATTTTTTTCACATTCTACAAGGATTTAGAGTATCAACAGTTGTTGGAAAATACCTGCTCCATGTTATGTCTAAGGCATTTGATGTTCAGACAGATAACGATATTAAGCTCAACTGCCTATACTATAGGGTAACAATATCATTAAGCTTCTCTTCTGGATGGTTAATAACTTAAGTTTGCAGACCAAAAATTAGAGAAAATGAAGAGCTGCAAGGATGATGAATATATTGGCCTTAGCCCTTGAATGTCATTGAGGCCTCAGACCATAAGAGAACCTGTATTATAACATCTTGTACCTCAGTGGTGTCCCAAATTTTCTGTTCAAGCAGAGTAAGGGGCCATAAAGGAAAATGATCGGTGATACACAGTCTGCCTAAGGAAAGTCATCTTGAGAGGGAATATTCTCTCAGGCTTTCACGGAGAGCAAATTGGTCAAACAATGTCTGTGACTCATCCAGATGGCTGACACTGACAAAAGATGTACAAACTGCTGTACATGGTTTCAGGGTAAATCCTGAGGAGATCTGACTGATCTTGTCAAACACAAGTTACAGTTTTTATTATATAGGTCTCACTTTATCTTGGTCTGAATCATCCAGCAGGAAAGTATAATCATAAGGTATAAAAGTAAAGCCATATTAATATGCTGAGCTGTGAAAGACTGAAGTCAACAACTTCTGACATTGCCAATTCTGCTGATAACCCAGTACTATTATGGACTATTGGACTATATTGAGTTATTTTGCTGATTTCATGCACCTACAATATCTGAATGGCAATAAAGCACCCATCTCTGACAAAACAAAACAAAACAAAAAAGGGATATACATATATATACACACACACACACACACACATATATATATATATATATATATTAGTGAGACTATATGATATTTACACATGTGTGTCTGGTTTATTTCACTAGGGAGTATATGTTCAAGATTTATCCATTCATATATGAAGGCTTTGAGTTTGTTATTCTTTATAGCTGAGTAATACTCCATTGTATAAAAACACCACACCTTTTTTTATCCATTCCAACCTGGGCATTTTGGTTGTTTCCAAGATTTGGCTATCACAAATTGTGCCGCTATAAACATAAGTGCTCCTATATCACTATGATATGATGTTTTAAGTTCTTTTGGGGAAGTTCTCAGTAGGGGGATAGCTGGATTGAATGGGATTTTCAGTCCTGCTTTTTAAAGGAATCTCCATGTTGCTTTCCACAGTGGTTGTAATGGTTATAGCAGTCTACATTCCCACTAGCAGTATATATATCAGCATATATAAAATAGTTAATATAAATATACAACTACCTTCCCTTAGTTCAATGAGAAGAAAGATTTGTACTAATAGTATCTAGACAAGATAACACGTCTGCATCTTTTATTCTGAATAACTACTACAAAGACGACAATATGCAATGCATTTTTGTTGTAATTGTTATACTAGCCTGTGTTGAAACTCTCTCAATGTTATTTCTTCCTCACTAAAATTAATAAAAATTTTTTTTAAAAAAGCACTATACAGAAAATTAAAATCTCAATCACAAGCTGGCAATACCGTTTGAGTGAAAGTGAAAATGGACTTTCAGACCATAAAGACACCATTGCTGCTAGTGAAAAGCTAAGAAAAGGTCTCTTAAAAACAACTAGGATGCGGGACAAGATAATTCAACATCTGAAACAATATAAGACTAATAGGCATCAATGAGAAACAAGAAATCAATATAAATGATATAAAAAGAATATGGGCAGAACTAAGAGCAGAAAACTTCCCAAATCTGGGAAACAATGTGACATTCAGGTAACTGAAGGTATAAAACTCCAAATAAATTCACCCAACTAAAACCACACCCAGACATATAATAATCAAAACTCCAGAAAGTCAGCACAGGAACAGTATACTAAAAGCTGCTAAAGAAAAGAAACAGATCACATTTAATGGAAAACCCATCAAAGTAATGGCAGATTTCTCTTTATAGACCATCAAGTCAAGAAGGGCATTGTTTTAGTTACTTTTTGCTCGTTGCTGAGACAAATACCCAACACTCAAAATGAAGGAAGGAAAGGTTTATTTAGCTCACAGTTCATAGAGGTTTCAGTCCATATTCGGCTGGACGAACAAGGCTGAGACGAACAGAGCAGAGAGCATCCAGTTCATGGAGGCAGAACAGCAACGAACTGGCGGCAGAGGTAGCCAACCAACACGGCAGCAGAGCAACAGCAACAGCCAGAGCTCCAGTCTGTCTCTCTGTCTCTCTTTATATTACATTCAGGCTCTCCACCTTAGCTCCCGCCCTAGGCTACACCCATAATCCCAGAAGTACTTCCACCCATAATCCCATCAGTACTAAAACCCATAATCCCAGGGATCATGGATCAAGT
>PVJA010004188.1:0-68449 GCA_004027025.1 Myocastor coypus | reverse complement strand
ATGGAGCATAATACTATAAGTCTGTAAGAAAACAAATTCCAACCCAGACTGATATATCTTGCAAAACTCTGTTTCAACTATAATGGAGACGTGAAATACTTCCAGGACAAAGAACAGCTAAAGAATTTTATGATGATAAAGCCTACCTACACATACTACTAAAAGATATTCTATAGAGGGATCAAAATGACGACAACTCTACGAAGGAGAATGGAAAGAACCCGCCAAATAGGGCAAACAATTAAACATAAGAGAAAAAGTGGCATACAACAGTAGTCTTTCAATTATTCTTTTGTATATAGAAACAAAGTATTTCCATCAGCATATTCTACAAATGGACTTCTCCTGCACCCCATGGGTCACAATTCTGTCCAGCTTCACTGGGTGGATATCAAGGAAATAGCAGTAGCTCAGTCCCGCAAGGGACACCTGGCTACCCTAAGCATCAGGGACACTGTCCATATTCACCATATACCAGAACATTGTACAATATCTTATCCCCAAACTGTTAGAAGTGCTGGTCATATATTTGCCATTCTAGTCTTTATGTTATGTTTTATTTTTAGTAATTCTTTACTACCATGAAAACTTTTTCTTAGTTGACATTTTTGCATATAATAATATGCAAAAATACCTATCCAAATACTATGTGAGTAATCCAAATTGATCATAGATTCATACATATAATACACAATGTTCTGGCCTCCTAGTTGGCCTCATGATTTAATTTTGGAGTATTGTTTTGAAATAGTTAATATAATTTTAATTAATTAATATTTAATTAATTTAATTTTCAGAATACTGTTTAATTTCAGTTTTTCTTTTATGATTTACATTGTAACTTTGACTTAAAATCTACTTATGACATGGTATGATATTTTTTCCTAGTATTAAAAACTTTTAAAAGTGTATTTCTATTTTCCATTGACTTTATATTGTGTTTTCCTTGTCTTTTGCACACAGCTGCAGGGATCAGGGGTTCAATCCCTGGACTTGCCATGCTGGTCCTGCCCTCAGGGAGTGTTGAAAAGGAAATTGAGACTGGACATGCCGGCATGCACCTGTAATATCATCTCTTGGGAGGCTATAAACAGGCAAATCACTATGAGTCTGATCTAGTAGTGAGCCCCTGAATACCTTGTAGTCCCTTCCCTGAAATATGAAAAAATTACAAATAAAAATATAAATAAATAAATAAAAGTCACTTTGTCTATATCTTATATCTTTCACATTGTAATACTTGTCTATAGTTTTGGTATGCTATATAATTATTGATTTTCAATAAAGTTAATGAAAAAAATATTCTTAGCATTTGTACAGAAGCTCAAATATCCAGATTGTCCCCAAAACCAAAATGTCTTATATTACTTGGTTTATATTTTCTTTTCTTTTTTTTTTTTTTTTTTTTTTTTTTTTTTTTTTTTTTTTTTTTTTTTTTTTTTTTTTTGTCTTTTTGAGACAGGGTCTCACTATGCAGTTGAGGTTGGCCTTGAGCTCACTTTTGTAGCCCAGGCTGGTCTCGAACTCGCACCGATCCTCCTGCCTCAGCCT
Organism: Myocastor coypus; assembly: GCA_004027025.1. Lineage (NCBI taxonomy): Eukaryota > Metazoa > Chordata > Mammalia > Rodentia > Myocastoridae > Myocastor > Myocastor coypus. The sequence goes on along the minus strand of PVJA010004188.1, from coordinate 66,898 downwards.
CCCAAGTGCTGGGGTTACAGGCGTGAGCCACCACGCCCGGCCACTTGGTTTATATTTTCACATGCCCCAAATCACAGAAAATCTATAGCAATGGCCCTTCACAAAGGGCACACCCTCTGTCCACATGTCACATGTCTCATAATTCCTGGTCTTTACCAGTTTTCATTACATCTTCATTGGTATTCATTTAACATCCACTGAAAATCGAATGCACATATCCTTTATTCTAGGTATTAAAAATTCAGTAGTAAGGGCTGGCCCATTAGCTCAGCAGACTAAAGCACATGCTTAGGCAGAGTGCAAAGGCTGGGGTTGAATCCCCACTGAGCAGTGCTGGCCTCACCCTAGGGAGCTGAGACTGGGTGTGGTGGTGCGTGCTTGTAATCCCAGCACTTGGGGGCTGAAAACAGGAAAATCACTGCAAGTATGATCTATATAGTGAGATCCTGACACTCTATAAACAGTACCATAAATAAATAAATAAATAAATAAATAAATAAATAAATAACTATGCAATAGTGAATAAACTGGAAAAAAAATGCCTGTGAATAAGATTATGTAGAGTTTTCATTTTAGTAACACTGAAAAAAGATAGGAAAAGATTAAACAAGTTAAGTAACAAAAATGTAATATATATATTAGACAGAGATCAGGACAAAAATTCAGGAGGAAGTATAGAGTTGCAATATTAAGGCATTAGCTATGAAGCCAAGAAAGTCCACACTGAAGTGTGAGTTTTGAGAAAGGAATCTGTATTGAGGAAATAAGCCATGCACACATGCCTGGGAAGGACTTTCCAGCCAGAGATGGGGGAAGTTCCAGCAATGGGGGCCACCCAGTATGGCTTCATCAGCCAGAATTTTCGTGGAGTTTGGAGCACAACAAGAGATCAGAGCCGAGAGAGAATAGCAGCATGTGTGTGCGCTTGTGGGCTACTGAAAGGAGTTGTCATTACCAGGTGAGATGGAAGCCTTTGGCGGTTTTGTTCATTGTGATCATGCCAGAGTTACTAATCTTCTTATATTAGAGTTTAAAAACAAAGAAAAAAAGGTTGTAATCCTGTCATCACTCTGGTTCCTGGATATATCTACCCTTTCAATTCCTGTCATAGTTGACCTGCATGTCATGGTAAAGAAGAAAATACTTGGCTGTGTCTGACCCACTGGGCAAAGTCAATATGTTATCTAACTTGAGGAAATATTCATCCTGGGTGTTCTCTTTTCTTGAGCTTTTCAGAATTTGATCACATGATACTACTTTCTCACTCCTTTCAGCACACCCTCTCCCCACCTTGACACTCTCTAGCCTGCCCTGACTCAGCTTATTCCTTACCACTCTAGAGACCCGGTCCAGAAGTGCTCTAGGTCAAGTGCCATTACAGGCTGTTTGTATCCCTGAAAGCTCTAAAAGGTTTCCCGTCACTATTCTAGGTCCTTGAGCTACGTTAGGACCTGTCATTGGTAATAATACACACAATCTCTTTCAAATGAATATGGAACATTCTAACATTTACTTAACACCCACACCTGATAAGTAAACTCTGCAAATGGGTCCCATACAGGAAATGAACTTTGACAATAAAGAAAACAGTTTTATTTCTAAATCCAATGTAAACTTCTGAAGCCATTTCATCGATTAAGAAATAGCTCATACTCAGGAAGTCAGGGACAAGAGACTGGGGCTGAAGAGTTATATTTTATTTCAAAAGGAAAGAAAGTTGACCAAAAGTAATCTGGTGAAATCTAATTTGAATGAAAGCAAATTATACTGAGGTAGGTCTATCAACATAAATTTGTTTCTAAACTAATATTTCTAGTCAAGAACAAGAATTTAGTTGACAGAACCAAGCAATACAGAAATCCATACATCAGCCTTAAAGAACCTTCAGGAGCTTGTCTTTATTTCAAAATATTTGGACACTGAGGGTGTGTCACAAAAGCTAATGCAATAAAGCCAGAAGAAGGAATAGGTTCACTTCTCCCTACCCTCCCTCTAGAACAGTGGTTCTCAGCCTTTCTAATGTTGTGACCCTGCAGTACAGTTCCTCATGTTGTGGTGACCTCAAATCAAAAAATAACTTTGGTGGCTACTTCAAAACTGTAATTTTGCTACAGTTATGATTCAGAATGTAAATACCTAATATGCATTATGTATTCTCATTGCTACAAATCAAACATAATTTAAACATAATTATTAATCACAAAAACAATATTTAATTATATGTTGAGAAATATTTATTACTAATTCCAATAAGTAACATTTCACCATGGCATAGCATGGGTTTAAATATAACAACAATTCCAAATAAATAATATTTTCCGATGGCTTTAGGCAACCCCTTTGTTTTGGTTGTTTGACCCCCACTGGGGTTGCAACCCACAGGTTGAGAACCGCTGCTCTAGAACAAGCTGAAATTTCTGGACATTACGTGTGGAAGAAATGGAAGAATAGTCTGAAAGGTAAAAGTAAATGTACATACCAGTCAGTTTTAATATTTCTTAAAAACAACATGGCACTGAGCTCTCTGGACTTTTTCTCTTGGTCTTATATATTCTGCACTGGATATTTAAGAAGACAGTAGGACAGAAACACCAGTGGACACAGATGTTGTAATGTTCTGTGTTGGTACTGAAAGAAATGACGAGAAGAACCAATGAAGGTAGCTCAGAGGACTCACTGAGATCTGTCTCTCTCAAAATGAAACCTGAACTCTAGAAGCATCTCCTTTTTTATTTAGGTCACACAATAGAAGATTTACAGGGAGGAGAGGGGATCACCAACCTCTTAAGTAAGGGTGGAGATATCAATCAGGATTAAGCTGTTACACCTTTTTTAGATCCTAGTCTTCTAAGATCCCTAAGTAACAGATAACAACCCACCCTGAAATTTATTTATTGTTCTTCACTTCTTTAAGATGCTAGTTTCTAATCTCTACATATACCCCACTTTTATTAAAAATTCTTGAAAAGTAATCTTTTGAAACATTAGGGTGAAGACTGTAGACTTTTCATCCATAGCTGGTTGTTTGATCTGTTCTCCTTGTTAAACTAAACAGGACATACAAATAATACACAGACGACATACACAAATCTCCACTATGTTTTCACTAAACTATAAGATAACATGAAAAGGATCAAAGTTTTCAATGCCATTAAAGATATTTTGTAACAGATCAGATTTGGTTCCATGAGATGAGAGTTATACAAAATGAAGAAGTATTATAATCACATTTTAAACAAGATATACATTGTAGAATAACAATTTGTCCTCCCAACATAACAACAATTTGTTTTACTCAGCTCTGAGTTTTTAAAAAGTCCATAATTGTTTTTAGCTCTTTCTGGAAAACACCAGAGGCTGGGGCCAGGGCCGAAGACAAAGAGTGGATTCCTGTCACCAAGCTGGGTCAGCTGGTCAAAGAAATGAAGATCAAGTCCCTGCAGGAAATTTATCTTTCTTCCTTACCCATCAAGGAGTCTGAGATTATTGACTTCTTCCTGGGCATATCCCTCAAGGATGAGGTTTTGAAGATCATGCCTGTGCAGAAGCAAACTCGTGCTGGCCTGCGGACCAGGTTCAAGGCATTTGTCACCATTGGAGACTACAACGGTCATGTTGGCCTGGGTGTAAAGTGTTCCAAGGAAGTAGCCACTGCCATTCATGGGGCCGTCATCCTGGCCAAGCTCTCCATTGTTCCTGTGATGAGAAGCTAATGGGGAAACAAGATCGTCAAGCCCCACACTGTTCCTTGCAAGGTGACTGGCCGCTGTGGCTCTGTTGGTGCACCTCATCCCTGCCCCCCAGAGGCACTGGTGTCATCTCCACCCCTGTGCCCAAGAAGCGGCTGATGATGGCTGGAATTGATGACTGCTACACCTCTGCTAGGGGCTGCACTGCTACCTTGGACAACTTTGCTAAGGCCACCTTTGATGCCATCTCCAAGACCTAGAGCCACCTGACCCCTGACCTCTGGAAAGAGACTGTGTTCACCAAGTCTCCCTATCAGGAATTCACTGACCATCTTGTGAAAACCCACACCAGAGTCTCTATCCAGAGGACTCAACCTCCAGCAGTAGCTACAACATGAAGGGTTTTTACACAAAAATAAACTATGTCTGACAAAAATAATAATAATTATAATAATACTTGTTTTTAATCCTTGTGCCATTGCTGCATAAAATGAACAGTCTGTACACTTTGGCTGTAGCAGCTGTGGATGTGAAGGCTATTATGAGTTCAAGCTTTCCTTTTTGTTCTCTTCTTTAATATCTCCCATAAAGATTGGAACATCATCATGGAAGGAGAATATTGCCATGGACAATATAGTTGTATTGGAAGTCAAATTCTGGTCCTTGTTCTGAGAATATAAATGCTATCTCTAGAAAAATTAAAGCTAAGAAGAATGTTAAGCAGCCGGTGAAGGAGGTGAACACATGCCTGAGTAGAATGAGTTGTGTTTTATGGTCCGGGCAGAGCTATAGAGCTCCATAATAGAGCTCTAATAGAGCTCCATAGAGCTTCAATCTATGATGCTTCCATTGAAAGTATTAACTAACTCCCAGGCTACCTCTCCTCTTACAGATTTCCCAATGTACCGACATTGGTATTCTGGCAGGATGGCAGATTTGGTAATGAAAACATTTTATCAGCAGCACCTACACCTTTAGAGTCCTTTCCTTGGAGAGAAAAAGTCCCCTTTTTCTTCCCTTACCTCGGTGTTATTTTTACTATACTTTTTTCCATATATTTACCAGCAATGACAGTAAAGTGGATGACTCCAATTTTAGGTCCAGCCCACAGTGGGAACATTCATCCCTTCCTACGTTGTTACATGTTTTGCCTTTTATGTTATCTCCTTTGTGGGCCTAACCCTATCTGTAATAATTTTTTTTTTTAATCTAACTCGGCTATCGGCAACAATCCCCGCTTTGAAGAAGTAACCTGAACTACTGTGAGGGAAATACGGGCGATAACCGCTCTGGCTTCTTCAGGCTGAAAGGGGTCTTGAGACAATCCCTCTTATTCTGGCCTGGCTTCTGATAGCCATAGCAGGTGAACTTTATCATCTTTGAACTTTTCTTGGAGCCAAGAAAATCAGACCTTTGGATTTGAAACTGCAATAAGGCACCTAATTTTTATGTCTTTTGTTTTTCCTCTCCCTGGTTTTCTCCCAGTTCCAATTCTTAAGAAATTTATTTCTCAGTGCCCTATAAAGTGTCAAGTGAGCTTTTCATCAATCAGAGATTTTATATCAGAATGTTTACACTCACTCATTTTCTAGATTTTATTCGTCGAGCTGGTACCCAAATTACTTCTTCAGTATCTGTAGTGACACAAGCAAAACCTCTTCCCTATCTCTGGATAACTCCTGGAACCCATTGATCAGTATCATTTAGAAAGAAAAAGGCTGTTGTAAAGGAACGCTCACTTCCTTTGTCCAGTGACAGTCTGAAGCAGAAGATTCATCTGGCAGCTGATTTTAAAAATTTAATGTGAATAAAGCTTTCTGTATTATTAACCTAGGTGTATATATATATATTCTCATTCTATCCCCCCTTTTTATTTAATGAACATGTTGTAACTTAACATATTAGTATGGCATTACTTTTATACCACATGACTATACTTTTCTGCTGGATAGTTAAGACAATTTAAAACAAGACTTGTGCGAATACAAATATAACTTTCTCGGGAGGCTGAGGCAGGAGGATCGCTGCGAGTTCGAGACCAGCCTGGGCTACAAAAGTGAGCTCAGGCCAGCCTGAACTGCATAGTGAGACCCTGTCTCAAAAAGACAAAAAACAAATATAACTTTTACTATCTGACAGGGTCAGCCAAATCTCAGGATTTATTTTGGAACCATGTATTAGACATAAAATGGAACTGCTATTTTCTAACAACTATGGATATTTTAGCATTTCAATCCCTATACAATGTTAATAAAAACAATTGCACAATTTTACACAAAAACTTAGAAATCAAATCACATACAACATTGTAGCAGGCCATTCTTACGACATTTTGTGATATGTTTTAAATATTTTTGTTTTGTTTTGGCATAACACTTTTGTAAAAGGCAGAAGCTTTGAATTTGAGAAGCTTTTGTCCCAGTAAACAATCTTTGTTTTACATTTTGAAAGACCTATATATCTGTAATCACAAATATACTCAATATACCATTAGATTAACAACAGAGAATTATCATACTCATATGAAGACCTTTGTTTTTTAATCTTTTTGTACCAAAACCATCTTTAAAGAGAAAACCTTATTGTAACATTTTGAAAAACTTTATCTTTTAACCAATGACCTATTTATTGAGAATGTCTCCTAAGCGACTATAGAGATTGTTGGGAGCTCCCCATTAATGAATGAAAAGGTTGGCCACACCTCTTATTCATCAATTGGACTCCCCTCTGATAAACTTTCTCCAGTCAAGGGAATTTTTATTAATTAGGTTAAACCTTATGACATATTATATGTAAATCAATTTTAATATCACTTTGACTATCTGGTAATTTAGGAAAAAGCATGCTTTTAAGTCTATATCTCAAAGTGTATTTAAAACAAATCATCAAAAAACAATCAAAAATAAATAAGAGGAAGAGCTGTTCATTGAAAGACATACAAACATAAACACACAGACACATAAACATCTTTATAAAGTTAAAAGTGCATTCAACTTGTTAGCCAAACTTATAAGTAGACTAGTCAGATTTTGTTATTTGTTATTAGAGATTTCTTATTTGCAAAATTTGGAAGGAACAAAATCCTTTCTCATAATCAATATGCATATTTTACAATTATGTTTTTTCTGTCACCTATGTAGACCTTAGATTTTCATTTGGTCAGTTCCTTAAAGAGGCCTCAGACTGAACCTAGCCTCATTGCACCTAACTTCTTCTTCAGATCTGGCTTCATGGTGCAGTTTGACAGTATACACTGGTACCCAAATAGGTTGTTTAGTACTTTCTGGAAAAACACAAGCATACCCTTTGACCCAAGTTAGTAGTGGACCGAGTTCCTTTCATAGTCCAGTGTGGAAATCTTTCTTAAGGACCTTTTTCAGCCCTTTTTTCTTCTTATCTGGTTTATCTTTAGGTTGCTGTAAAAGTTTAAAAATTTAATAGTATATACTGACAAGTGAAGTTGACAGGATTGAGTCTCCTTTTGCTTTGACAGATCTTTGATGGTATGGTGAGATTTTAGAAGAGGAAAACATACATTTTTTTCATTTTTAACTTATCTGCAGGATGATAGTCAATAGCACCAGAGAAATTAGCCCAAAATCAAGATGGAGCCAATGAAGATTACCAAATAGTCTGAAAATCATCAATGGTTGATTTGAATAGTTTGAGGCACAAAATATCATTGTTGCATAAATTGACCCAAATATATAAAAGTTATCATAGCTCGAACCCCTTTGGAGGCCATCACTAGGCCTTTTATTAGCTAAATGAACTGTCAAAATCAAGCAACTGTTTAAACCTTTAAATGTTATTTCATATTTTTTGTAAAATATCAAAGCCCTATTTTATTTTACTTTTACTTTTGAGACAGGGTATCACTATGCAGTTCAGGCTGGCCTTGGGCTCACATCTGTAACCCTAGGCTGGTCTTCAACTTGCACTGATCCTCCTGCCTCAGCCTCCCAAGTGCTGGGATTATAGGTGTGTACCACCACACCTGGTCAAAGCCCCCTTTTAAATGCCATTTTTAATTTAGGACAGTTTTAAGCAACCACACCTAATTAGGAATTAAAAGAAATTTAAGTAATCTTTTAAAATATCTTGGGATTATGGCCTCACCTTTGCAGCAGCTCTACCTGAAGGCCACCCACATTTACATTTGAAAGCCATTAAAATGTTTTTCTTTGAAATAATTTTTATTTTTAGCCCACAATTTAACAATTTTAATTTTTTTTTTTTTTTTTTTTTTGGTGGGACTGGGGTTCAAACTCACCACCTTGCACTTGCCAGGCAGGCACTTGTGCCATGGAGCTATCTCCCCAGCCCCTAATGATTTTAAAATTTTTAGCAAAAATTAATGACCAATTGAGCAATATAAGAATTTGGTGTGGGTTAAACAACAGTTTGGTGGGACAGAATTAGAACTTCGACTTCTTTGTATAAACAGCATCGATTACCCCAAACAAAACCTGAAGACCATTTAGCATTGGAGCTGTCCTTAGTTGATTTTACTCCATAGGTGTGGCTAATAGCAGCTTAATGGTCTTAGCATCTACAAAGGATTTTCTTGAGCCCACATTTACCTCCTAAAGCTTTACGGGAATTATGGCCCTGTAGCCAAGGCCTCTGTGATGTAGTCACTGTGTCTCCTGTCGCTCTGTTGACAAGAGGGCCAGGCAATGCAGTACAAGTTTAATATGCATAAAGAGAAGCTGACTTCTATTTTTAATAAGCAGTTAAGTTTTAATCTGAAAAAGTTTAGCAGTAGATATCGTAATATTTCTCCTTTATAATCACTATCAATAATTACCAAATGTACAAATACACCTTGGGCAATAATAGTACTCCTTTTTACAATCAGAGCTATATTTTTTTAAATAGGGCTGAAAACTACAGTTTTAATTCTGTAAACTCCTTAAGCGGGGAGCAAAAGCTCATTTTTTTTTACAGCCATCAGATCTAAAGCTGCACTTCTGCTCCTGGAGGTTGCATGGAAAAGATCTGAGGTCTTTAGTTTTGGTTGATTATGGGGTTGTTCAAAGGAAACTGCTGATACCTCATATGGTTTATCTCTGGGCCCTGAGGAAGAGGGCCCATTGTCCAGTTTCCCTGCTGTTGTAAAGGCTGTCCATTTTTATCAAATTTGGAGCGACATTCATTTGCCCAATGTTTTCCTCTTTTACATTTTGGATACAGACCTGGTAGCTTAGTTTTATCTTTTTTACAATCCCTTTTCACTGCCCTACTTTGCCACAATTAAAACATTTAGTAAGATTTTGTTTATATGAAGTTTGTAAAGCGGGGGCCAATAAATTAGTTTTATAGGGCTCAGAACAAATATCTGCACAAGCCTTAATATATTACTCTAATGAGTCACCTCGAGCCTTTAATAGGTGTATAACCCTTTGGCATTCCGAGTTAGCATTTTCATAAGACAAAGTTTGTAACAACATATCCCGAAGATCAAGTTGTCTGACTGTTTTATCGATCGCCTCCTTGAGTCGAGAGATAAAATCAACAAAAGATTTATTTTGAGACTGTATTACTTTAGTAAAAGACTTTTGAGCTTCTCCCAGTTTTTCAACCTTTTCTCATGCTCTGAGACAACATAAACGTGTCTGAACAATGGCCATATCATCATGCTGAAGTTGAGCTGGAATATCAAACCATGTGCCAGAGCCAGTAAGCGGATCTGCTGTTATAGCAACAGGTGGATTTTGGCCTCTATTTATCCTATCCTGGGTTTCTGCCTCATCTTTCCACCAGGTGTGGAATCGAAGATACTGTCCTGGTTCCAAAATAGTATGACACGATACTTCCCAATAATGAGAAATAAGCCTATGTTCATCTGCCAGTCCTTGTAAGAGGCTGACAACATAATTAGATTGCATTCCATAAGACATAACAGCTTGCTTCAATTCTTTGATGGTCTGAAAAGCCAAAGGTTGATAATCCCACTGTCCATAACCATTTGGGTGTTGTTCATTTGGAGGGTGTATAGCTGAGCCGCAACAGGGCAAATTCCCAGTGGAGTTTTGTAAGCCTCTGGGCCTTTCTGGTTCCTTCCTTCTAATATAGCTTGAGTCACTGCACCCCTTAAGACAGGTTGCTTGTACTCACATGAAGGAGCTGAGGGATTAGTTGAGGGAGGAGGCAGAGGTTGAAACTTGGCAAGCATTGAAGGTGTACTTGAAACATCCAATCGCTCCACCAATTTGGATATCATTTGTGTCAAATGTTCCATTTGATGGGATAACTCCCGGTTATCTGCCTCTTTCTCCATCCCATTCCCCTGAACATCTGAAAAGTCCTCAGAATCAGAGGATAGAGTCTGATGAGCCAAAAATGTTTGCTTTCCTCTCTGATTCTTTGATTTAAATTCTTTACCCAACAAGGAAAAATTAAGAGATGTGGTGCTGCCTTCATGATCCGTACTGTCCTCATCAACTGAACCCCTTGTAACACTGCCTTCCTGAGTCTGAGGAACTGGCTGCAGACTCGATTCCTCAGAGTCAGAATGCAGGAGCTCCAAAGCCAAGGAAATAAGGTTACACAAAGACCACATGATTAAAGGTATAGGTTCTCCTTGTTGTTGCGCTCTACACAGAGCTTTCGTAACTTGCTTCCAAACTTTTAAGTTTAGAGCAACGTTTCCTTTAGGCTGAAACCAACAACAATGCCTTTTTATAAGGAAAAATAATTCTTTGAAATTCTTTGGTTTCGCCTTTACCCCAGCTCTTTTGAGTAATGTCTCTATAAGATGGACATACTCTTTTTCTGCTGAAGGGGAATTTCCCATTACTCTGAACTATTGCTGGCATTCTCGCCTACTCTGGGCATACTTTTCCCACTCAGTCAGGCCTCTCTTAACTCACCCCTGGTCATCTTCTGTGCCCCGCATTGGGCACCACTTGTTGTAATGTTCTGTGTCGGTGCTGAAAGAAATGACACGAAGACCCGATGAAGGTAGCTCAGAGTTCTCACTGAGATCTGTCTCTCTGGAAGTGAGCCCTGAACTCTAGAAGCATCTCCTTTTTTATTTAGGTCACACAGTAGAAGATTTACAGGGAGGAGAGGGGATCACCAACGTCTTAAGTAAGGGTGGAGATATCAGTCAAGATTAAGATGTTATACCTTTTTTAGATCCTAGTCTTCAAAGATCCCTAAGTAACAGATTACAACCCACCCTAAACTTTGTTTATTGTTCTTCACTTCTTTAAGATGCTAGTTTCTAATCTCTATACACAGACACAAAACAAAACCAAGAAACCCAAGAAAGGGATAGGCTAGAAAGGTAGGAAAATTCTGATGGTAACTACCTAACTCCAGCCAGTACCATAAGGAAAATTTGAGTGCTGCTCCAACATCTTGGTAAAAGCTTGGGAGGAGCCTTGACTGCCACCCTCATGCATGTTGGTGAGGCACCATCCTGACCTGATAAGGCTGTGCTGACTGGTCGTGTGCACCATGACCCTGCTAGCAGTAGCCAGGCTGAGAAGGCTTCAGAGGAGCCTGCTGATGAAACAGGTTTAAATTAGAGTCACAGCCCTATGATAGCCAAAGGTACAAAACAAAACAAAACAAAAAAACACTCATGATACCAAAGCCCAAGAATCTCAATTTAAATAAGAAAAATAAAAATTTCAGTAAGCAGCTATTGTCTTGGTCTATTCAGGGATGCCAGAACAGAATACCACTGACTGAGTAACCTAAGGAATGGAAACCCACTAGCTCATGGTCTAGAGGGTTAGGAAGTCAAATGGAGGGGTCAGATTCCTGTAAGGTTCTTGCTTCCTCACCAATGGCAGAAAGACAAAGAGAAACCCAGGTTTCATGGTGCATGCCAATAATCCCAGCATTCAGGAGGCTGAAGTAGGATGATCACCATGAGTTCAAGGCCAGCCTGAGCTACATACTGAGATCTTTCTCAAAAAAAAAAAAAAAAAAAGAAAGAAAGAAAGAAAGAAAGAAAGAAAGAAAGAAAGAAAGGAAGGAAGGAAGAAAGAAAGAAAGAAAGAAAAAGAAAGGCAAAGAAAGGGCTGAGGAGAGAAAACATTTGCTCAAGTGAGGACATCAAATACCTCCTTTATTTTATGTTATTTTATTTTTTGATACACTAGAGATTAAACTCAGGTCCTTGTGCTTCCCAGGCATGTGCTTATGAGTCTTGAAATAATGGCATTAATCCATTCATAAAACTTAAAAAAACTAAATTACCAAAATTAAACTGCCAAAAGATCCATAATAAAATATCTAACACCTAGGTCATTTGCATCCTGTAAGGAAAAGAAAAAAAAATTAGAGTTACAAGGTCCTTCAGAGAAATAATGACTGGAAAGTGTTCCAAATTTTGGAAAACACATAAATCTATAAGTTTAAGCAGCTAGATACATTCTAAATCTTGTAAGTTTAAATAAATTCCTACCAAGACACATTATAATCAAACTTTTAAAAATCAAAGCTAAGAAAGATCTTAAAAGTAGCCAGAGAAGCTGGGTGTGATGGCTCACACCCATAATCCCAGCTCTTGGGAGGCTGAGGCAGGAGGATCAGTACAAGTTCAAGACCAGCCTGGGCTACAAAGGTGAGCTCAAGGCCAGCCTGAACTGCATAGCGAGACCCTGTCTCAAAAAGACCAAAAAAAAAAAAAAAAAAAAAAAGTAGCCAGAGAAAGTGACACTTGTACCAAAACGATTTCCCTGAAACATCAGATTTCACATCAGCAACCATGAAGGTCAAATGAAAGTGGCTACATTTTTTTTTCAAGTTCTATTAGGAACTGTTAGCCCAAAATCCTACACTCAGCAAAAATCTCCTTCAGAGATGAAGGAAAACACAGGACATTTTCAAGGTAAAGTGAAACAGAACATGTCACTAGCAAACCTACTCTTTAAAATAAATGGCTTTATGTACTTTTTTATTTTAAAAAATAATGAGGCAAACAATAAAAAATTATACCGAATTTCAAAACAAGATGATAGGAAATTAACAATGGTTATTATATTGTACATTGCTATCTTCAAAGAAGTTGTTCAGGTTACTAGACACAGGCATGCAAAACTGATTGAACAGAATAAGCACCATCAATCAACTGATAGAAATTATCTTAGCTATCTTGTGTATAAAGGAAATGATGAAAAAGAAACCTTAGAATTTCACAAAAGAGGGGCCCGGCAGGATGGCGCAGTGGTCTGTAGCACCTGCTTAGGAAAGCTTGGGTGGCTGCAGGGACCGCGGTTTGATCCCCGGCACCACATGCAGCGCCAGCCCTGTCCTCAGGGCAGGCTGAGCAGGCCATAAAAATAAATAAATAAACAAACAAAAATTCTGAAACAAGAAAAAAAACAAACAAAACAACAACAACAAAAAGAATTTCATAAAAGAAGAAAGATTAACAGAAAAAATGAAAACATGGGTAAATATGATAGATTTGCCTTTATTTGAGTTCCTAAATTTTGCCTGGTGGTTGAGGCAAAATTTTTAACATTGCCTGCTATGATAAACATATATAGAAGAAATGCTCAAGACAGTTATAAAGGGGAGAAAGCAAAAGAACTTAAGGGTGGTAAGGCTTCTGTACTCACATGAGCTATTAGCGTGTGGACACCAGGAGCTGGCTATGATATAAAACACATGTATAATACAATAACTGGAATGATCACTGCAAAAGTATCTGGACAGGCACCAAATTCCAGAGATGCTAAGTAAATCAAAAGAGAATTTTAAAAGTTTTCATGTAACATATAGAAGACAGGAAAAGTAAAACAAAATTTTTCAAAAAAGAAAAATAATAAATAAAAAACTAAAATGGCAGACTTACCTCCTAACATTTCAATAGTTTTTAAATGAGTAGGGGTGAGCTGGATGCTGGCCCATGTTCCTCAGTAGCCTATTATTTTGTGCTCTAAGCTTTCATTTACTAAAATGAAAGCTTGCATTTTCAGACTCACCCAGAAGGAATGGTTAAAGTCACATGTTCTATAATTTTTCTTCTGACTTATTGTATGTTTGAAAGTGGGTCTTCAAAGCTACAGACCCTCAAATGAAAGAAACAATTAATCATACATGCTTTCAGATGAACCAAAGCTGTCACATACTGTTCTGCACTTCCTCTAAATGTACATGCTTCAAATATTTCAGAGTTAAATGAAGCTGTTTTTCTACCCGACCTCTATGTCTTCACTGTGCATGATGAAAATAATATAATATTACCACAGAGAGGTTCTCCTGCTGACTGCACATACCAGCCTATATTATAGTTATAAATGGAAGGAAATATCTGACATAAGTTCCTCTGAGGTTCATCTCTCTTCTCTCCTATAATCTCTGAAATTAATAAGCTAATTCTTGCAGTTCTATTCATTCATTTATTCATTTGTTTTGAGATGCAGTCACACTATGTTGCTCAGACTGGACTTGAACTCTTGGGCATCAGTGATCTTCCTGCCTCAGCTTCTTCAGCTACAGCTATAGGCCTGCCCCTCTGTGCCTGGCTCTGAGATCTGACTACTTTTACACTAAAAGGTTGTATTTATCTTGTATATTAATAAATGTGAACTTGCTTAGAATAGATCAAGGTGAACAGTGGGCACATACTGCAGTCAGCTCTTAATCTACAGGTTCCATATCCACACATTCAACCAAGAATGGATGGAAAACTGTTTTTATAAATTGTGACTATACTGAATGCATACAGACCTTTTCTTCTTATTGCTAGTCCATAAATAATACAGTGTAACAATTCTTTACACTGCATTCCCTCATAGGCAATATTATAAATGTTACAGTTTAGATCTAGATGTCTCCTCAAACCCTCATAGGTGGGGTCATGTGGCCATAGTGGGGCTTTGGACAGGTGATTGAGCCATTGCGGTGCACTACTCATTTGTGGATTAGACCACCAAGGAGTTTATGGCCCAATGTAGTCTTGAGAGGGCCCAGCAGGATGGCTCAGTGGTCTAAAGCGCCTGCTTAGGAAAGCTTGGGCAGCTGCAGGGACTGCGGTTCGATCCCTGGCACCACATGCTGCGCCAGCCCTACCCTCAGGGCAGGCTGAGCCGGCATAAAAATAAATAAACAAACAAACAAAAGTTCTGAAACAAGAAAAAAATAAAATAAAATAAAATAAACAATGTAGTCTTGAGAGGTAAAGACTGGTGGAACAGGTGGATCACTGAGGGTGAGACCAGGAGGGTGAGTCTCTCATCTTCTTTCCTTGATCTCTGCCTACCATTACTATAAACACTTCCCTTCTTGCCGTGCTACCTGACATGGAGTCAGCCAACTATGGACTGAAACCTTGCTTTATTGAAGTTAAGGTGTTGAGTATTGTGTCCCAACAAAAGGGAAGTAACTAAAATAGATGTTGGTGCCAGAGAAATAGGGTCATTGCTGTGAGGCTACCTGATCATGTGGTTCCAAATCCCTTGGAACTGAGACACAGGAGTTTAACAAGATTTGGAGATGCTGGCCAAAGCCCTTGCACACTGAAAGCCAATCTTAATGGAAAATTCTCGCTCAATTACAGCCTAGGATCCCACCAGATATGCAGCTGGTAAAGACCAAACTCAAGAGGTTTCAGTTGGGAAGAAGGATTCTATTGGCAATGGGCTTCAGGTCATATGTGTTGTGCTCTGTAAGAAAATTTTCCTGCTTTTTTCTCCTGTCCAAGGACTGTGGGAGCCTAAGATTATAGGAGGTGGATGAGCAAATCTTGTGGAGGGAAATGTAAATCAGTCGCTTTTAGGTTGCGCCTTGGCTACCATTGACAACTTTTAGCCACTCTCCACCTTGAGAATCAAAAGCAAAGAGTAAAGTTTAAAGTTTTGAGTTTGGCCAGAAAAAAAACTCTAGTAAAGTTGACACTTGTCAAGATAAGCTCAGATCTTGGTTGTAAAAGTGCTAGCATTAGAAAGAAACCAAAAACTTTGGAACAGAATAACAGAAAAAGTGGTGGAAGGACATGTGAGAAACCAGAAAGTCCCCATTCTTTGAAGACTCAAGACTGCAAAAGTGAAAGCTTATGCTTTGAAAAGAAATCCTCTGGGTACTCTTCAAAAAGAGTCATGTTGAGGCTGGGGAGACAGCTCAGTATAATAAGTGCTTGCCTGGCAAGTGCAGGGTCCTGAGTTCAATCCCCAGTACTGAAGAAAAAAAAAAAAGAAAAAGAAGAAGAAGTCATGCAGAGAGTTGTTCCTCGGGATTCAGTTTACCTTGCCCAGCCAATTAGACATGTGGATGCTTCTTGAACAATGAGGAGATTCAAAAAGGCTCAGTTACTTCTCCAGCTGGAAATAGACCTTGCTGTCATCTATGCAGTGCTGGTTTCACATATATGCAGCATGCAAGAGTTTTAGGATCAAAGAGACTTCCACCCAGACTATGGAAGGAGACCTGGGAGGCTAGGCAGCATGCACCTGAGAGGGAAATGTGGAGCTGTGAGAGCTTAGTGATAAAGCACTTGCCTTGGAAGCGCCAGACCTTGTGTTCAGTCACCAGTACCGACAAAGGAATTTTTCCCCCACAGAGTGAAAGAGATTCCTTCTTGCTTTCATCTATCCCAGCCTCACAGAGTTTATGCCAATTGTGCAGAGGCATGAAAATTGGGAAATGCCTCTTGGTCTGAGATTTTTAACCTTCCATTTTCCAGATTGAGGGATAAATTCACCTCTGTCCACTGTCTCCTCTCATAGAAGAGCATTTAAGCTATTGCTGCTTTGAACAAAGTCTAGAAATTCACTCTAGTAGCATCTGCAGTGTCGTCTGAGGTATTTTCCCTTCCTATCCAGTATACTCAAAACCTCCTAAGTTGCTGTGTTTCTATTGTTTTGGGACTGAAGGTGAGCTAGAATATAGCTAATGAACAAAGGAAAAGATAGACTGTAAGGAACCAGGAGAGAGTTCTCAAAGGGGAAGGGAACCATGGGATGGAGGGAGGGAATGAAAAGAAGAGAGAGGGGGTGACAAAAGGGAATTTGGGAGTGCTGTGTACATGTACCAATCCCACATGAAGAATGGAAACATTACTTACTGAAAAAGAGAAGGGGACCCAAGCATAGTGGAGGGGATAGAAAGAAGGGGAAGGGGTGATTAAAAGGGTTAGGATGTCCTGCATAATGTACTAGCTTCCCATAAATAATAATTTAAAATTTATATACATTTTACAAATAATGTAAAAATTATGTACTACACCAAAGTGCTATTAAACTATTTTTTTAGAAAAAAAAAAAAAGAAAACCTATTTCCAGAAGGAAATCATGGCTTATGAAATGAATGCATTTTGAAGCTTTCATTTAACATCAATTCAATGAAGAAATAAGGCAACTGATTCAAAACAGTTAAGGAAGGATAGAATTTGACAGAGTAAGGGATGTTGAAATGAGTGTGTCAAATGTTCAAAAGTGCTTGTGCACAGGCCTTGGGAGGTCAGAGGGTGTGGAGAGTCAAGCTTGTCTTTCCACAGAGGAAGGTCATGTCCATATTTATACACAGGAATCGTTTCAATCCTTATCAGTTATTTTCAACTTACAACACTGTAAAATAGCGCCATAAAATCAGATACCCACAAAGGGTTGTGCAAGTCTAGAGGTGGCATGAGTTTCCAGTGGAGCACACATTTTCCTTTCTGAGTGCTCCAAAACTTAGCTGAATGTAGGCTTCACAAAGTGATGCAAATTTTGCATTCTGTTGTAAACCTTTTTTTTTTTCTTTTTCAGCTTCCACGGCAGAGATTGTTTCAAATAGCTGCTGTTTCTAGGTCCCTAGTTCTCAGATCCCTCCCTCTAATTCACACCACACTGACATAACACAATAAGGAATGATTCTTAAATCTGTGCACAAATCTGATGATCTGATGAACTCCAGGTTGGCACCTTCATTCCTTGGTCCTAGGTGTTACTGGTTTGGGGGTGCTGGGTTCTCCTTTTTTTTGAGGGACCAGGGTTGGAACTCATGACTTGCACTTGCCAAGCAGGTACTTGTGCCATGGAGCTATCTCTCCAGCCCTGAGATCTCCTTTTAGAAGGATTCCTAGGTTCTTGTTCAGCCAAAACAAAGATTTGGTTGAAACGAATGTAAACTGGAAAAGTTTCACATTTATTAAAGATAAGAAAAAAATGGGCTCTGCTGAGTAAGTCTGGACCAAATAAAAGGAAGAAAAAAATATACTCTACAGTGTAGGGTTGGCTATCATGAAGAAATATTACAGTGTGGTTGCTCCTTTTTAATATTTCCCACTGCTGGTATCACATCCAGCTAATCCTGTGAAAAGCTTGCTTGTGTTCTCAGAAGTGCATGAGCTTGGGAACTGTTCTGCACATGTGAAGCAGGAGTTTGCAAGCAGCAGTTGAGACCTGCTTTCCCAACCAGTCTTAGCCATACCCTGCCTTCCTGCCTCACGAATGCAGAATAGAATTGCAGAAGCTCATTTAGTGCTTCCCACCAAGGTCTTGGAATCCTAACTGAAACCCTCTGCAGCTCACATATGCACGTGGAGCCTGCATGTACATTGCTCAGTTGAACTGTATTTTTAAAGCAGCAAAAGCATGCTATCTTAAAATTATATCCAAAGATTTTTTCCCTATAATTAAATTACAATTTTAGCTCCCCTAGCCAGTAAGCTTTCTGAGGACCACTGGTACTTCCAAGAAGCCCAAGACACCTGCATAAACAAAAGACAAGCTTCAGCCTACTGGTAAAGCCACTGATGGGTATGGTACTTTTGTTGAGAACAGCAAGGGCAGTATCAGCTCATCGTCCTGTTTTCCCTTGGCTGTCTTCTTAAAGCAGCTGCGGGTTCCAGGCATTTGCTCTTCCCCTTCATAACAAAAGCCACTTTTCTGTAGACAAGCCTCTCTAGGGAGCAGCAATTCTCAAGACCACATAAGTGAAGGGGCAGGGCTTGGCTTTGGCTTCCACACCTAAAAGCTAACTGCACAGCTGTTCTGGCAGACTACACCAAACCCTTACAGTTAAGACTCTTATGAGCTGAAGCTTTCATCTTAGGATGTCATTTGCTACCAAAATTAACTTCATCCAGAGTTTCTATAAATGCCCTCAATCCTGACACTCTCTACTGGGTTTAATACAGCTCCATGCTGCAGACTATGCCATTCCCCACAGGAAAGGGATGAGGATGATAGAGTACAGGGATGTGTTGGTCTCACTGCCGTTAGAGCTACCCGGGGAGCAACAGTGGCAGGAATGAGAAAGACAGACAAGCAGACAAAAGCTGGGCTACCTGGTTGCTGGTTTGCCTGATGGGCAAGACTAATGTCACACACAACAAAATGGTCCATTATTATACTCTTGCAAAGTTAGTCACATGTGACACCAGGTTGCCTAACAACTTATAGCTGACCTTAACCAGACAGGATGTTTATCCTAGTACCGAGGTAGCTTGTTTGCTTTAGGCACTGAGGCCTAGTCCCACCTACACATGTTTGATCAGTTTCCTAGCTTCCACAGCTCCCAACATATTCCATATCCCCCTTTTTTTATTTTGTTTTGTCAGAGATGAGTGTGCCATTGAAGTTAGAGAAGCTGTATTTGGAGAAGTCTCTTTTTTAAAAACTATTTATTTATTTACTTATTTATTTATGTTATGGCTGGCTCAGCCTGCCCTGGGGATGGGCCTTGTGCAGCATATGGTGCCAGGGATCGAACCATACTCTCTGTGGTTGCCTAATCAGGTACTTTGGACCACTGAGCCATCTTGACAATCCTGGAGAAGTCTTTAAAGAACATTTTCATACTTGATGCCAATCCAGATTTTAAGTACTTGAATTCAACAATATAGTCCCTACATAGTCCAATAGCCCATAATAGTAGTGAGTTAGCACAGCTGGTAACTGTCAAAAGTTGTTGATTTGAACCTTTTTTGGCTTAACCTATTAATATGGCATTACTTTTATACCTCATAGTTAAACGTTTTTGCTGAATAGTTAAGACAAAGTTAAACCAAGACCTATATAACTAAAATTGTAACTTTTGATGACAAGGTCAGTCAAATTTCCTCAAGATTTATTCTAGAACCATGTACAGCACCTTGTAGATTTTCTGTCACTGTCAGCCATCTGGATGAGTCATAACCACTGCTTGACCAACTTGAGCTCTGTGAGAGCCTGAGAGATTTTTTTCTCTCCAGATGACTCTCCTTAAACACACTGTACACCATTGATCACTTTCCTCTGTGGTCCCATAATCTCCTTGGTCAGAAAATTTCGGACACCACTGAGTTACAAGATGTCACAGCAGAGGTTCTCTTATGTTCTTAGTCCTCACTGATCTTGAAGGGCTAGGACCAAAATAATTGGCTATCACTTTAGCACACCTATTTCTCTAATTTTTGGTTAGTAACATGTGACACAAGGTTGCCTAACAGCTAATAGCTGACCTTAACCAGACAGGATGTTTATCCTAGTACTGAGGTAGCTTGTTTGCTTTGGACACTGAGGCCTAGTCCCACCTACATACATTTGTTAAATTTCCTAGCTTCCAGAAGAGAAGTTGTTAAACTTCCAGAAGAGAAGTTTAGTGACATTACCCCATAACAGAGATCACTGAGCTTAATATTATTATCTATCTGAATGTCAAACACCTTAGACATAAAAATAGAACTGTTATTTTCTAACCATAGATATTCTAACAGTTAAATTCCTATAGAATGTTTAAAAAAACAAGTACACATTTTTACACAGAAATTTCAAAATCAAACTATACACAACATTATACCCAGCCAATCCTATGACATTTTGTGACCTTGCTTACATTTTCATTTTGACATAACATAACCCTTTCAACCAATCTTCTCTATCTAATATATAAGATTGTTTTACCTACTAATTAGCCTTAAGTGGGATATGTATCACAAGACTTTTTCTTTCCCCATCCTTATTTTATTTATTTATTTATTTGCTAGGAACTTGAAGTCTTATCATGATAAACAATTTTTTTTTTTTTTTTTTAATGAGGGAAAGGTTTATTTAGCTCACAGTTTGTGGAGGCTTCAGTTCATGCTCGGCTGGCTTCCAGGCAGACAACAGCAGTTCATGGCGGCAGAAAACAATGAAGAGCAGAAGAGGAGCAGCAGCAGCGGCATCCATCAAGCCTCTCTCTTCCAAGTTCTGTGGAGGTGCTCCACTGTGAAGACCGGAGCTCCTCCAAGTAGTGCCGCTGCGAAGATCAAGCTCCTCTTAAGACCAGGTTGGAAGCTGGGCAGGGAAAGGGGATGATAAACAATTTTTGTTTGACATTTTAGAAACCTATGTAGTTGGAATCATGGATACACTTAAGACACCATGAGATTAACAATAATGAGTTATCACACACATGTGTAAACCTTTGTTTCTTAATTTAGTTAAATACCAAAACCATTTTTAAGAGAAACCCAACTGTAAATTTTCTGGAAGGTTTTTATCAAATCAATGACCAATTTATTGAGAATGTCTCCTAAGAGACTATAGGGATTTGGGAGTTCCATGTTAATGAACAAAAAGGTTGGTCACACCTCCTATTCATTAACAGGAGTCCTCTTTGAATCAAATTTCACCCCACTCTAAGAAATTTTTGCTTAATTAGTTTAAACCTTTTGATAAACTGCATATAAACTGATTTTAATATGACTTAGACTAGTTGGTAACTTAGGAGAAGGCATGCTTTTTATGCTTGTATAACCCAAGCTGTATTTTGAACAAATGATCAAAAAGGAAAAAAAAAAAAAGAAAAAGAAAAAAAGGAAACAGCTGTTCACAGGATAATACACACAGATAGACAAATATACAGTACACACCAACAACCATCTTTACAAAATTATGAGTGCACTCAACTATATATCCTTGTCCAGATTAACCTAGAATAACTCTATTGCTTTTTTAAAGCAATTTAATATTATAAATAGACTAATGAGATTTTGTTATTTGTCAGTAAGCAGAAATCTCTTACCAGGAAATTTTGGAAGGAATAAAGTCCTTTATCTCTTGCTAATACGTATATTTTGTATTTTTTGTCTAATACTAGTAAAATTTAGCTCAGTTATCTTGATATATCTCATCATTTATTTAGACCTTCAATTGCTATTTTGTCAGGTCCGTTAGTAGGCCCCAGGTTGAATCTGGCCTCCTCACTTGTTAACTTCTCCAGATCTAGCTTCATGGTATAGCATCACAATGCATTCTGGTACCCAAAGACATCATTTAGCATTCTCTGGAAAAATGCAAACATAACCTTTCCTCCAGGTGAGTAGTGGACTGGTCCCTTCCATTGTCCAGTATGGAGATCTCTCTAAGGGACTCTTCCTAGCTTTTTTACGAGTATTTAGTGGAATTGTCTTTCTGCTGCTATACTTCCATTTAAAAAAAAAAAAAAAAATATATATATATATATATATATATATATATTTTATTTATTATTTTTATTCTTGTTTCAGAACCTTTGTTTATTGACTCATTTTTATGGCCGGCTCAGCCTGCCCCGAGGGCAGGGCTGACGCAGCATGTGGTGCTGGGGACCGTCGGTCCCTGAAGCCGCCCAAGCTTCCCCAAGCAGGCGCTTTAGACCACTGAGCCATCCTGCCAGGCCCCTACTTCCATTTTTTTATAGAACTTGAAAAGTTAATAGTATTTTATACATGAAGGACCTTGTTTACCAATTTCCTGGGCCTGTGCTTCAGTAAAATGAGACTGCAAAAGACTGCATTTTGATAAAAAGTAGCATGTGACACTTTTGAATGAGAAGTTTGTTGAATAACATCTGAGGGAGTAAGCTTTATGTGCAGTATGTGACATGTGCTGCCATTGTAAGGGACCCTCAGACTGCCAAAGAACCCCAGTGGGCACATACTGAGTTGGAAATATAATTAAAAATGTTGGCAAAGATGGGTCAGTTCTAAAGAACTGAGTGTTAGAAAGAGCCTGATTAACTTTATCTAAGGCAGTCTTAGTCTTAGCCTCTGGTATTAATGTTCTTTTTAAAAGTAGGGGCTGGGCCGTGACTCGTCCCGAAGGCTGACACTGACAACAGTTCTACAAAGCACTATGTGTGGTTCCAAAGTCAATCCTGAGGGGATTTGACCTTGGAAGATAGAAAAGATGAATGTTTTGCTATACAGGTCTTGCTTTGACTTGCCCTTGATCACCCAGCGAAACAGCTTAATTACAAGGCATGAAATGCAGAGTTAAATTGATGAGATGAGCTGTAGGAGGTTTGGATTAATCGCCTTCAACATTGCAAGTTTAACTGGTGGCCAACTGCAATTGTGGAACATTGGACTGTGTATGCATCTGCTTCCTCTTAATTCAAAGAGAAGAATTTTTTTTCTTTTCTTTTTTTTCTTTCCTTAGCAACATCAATAGGAAGGTGGGTCATGCCCACACACTGTACTCTGTACAACTATTGTGAGGACAATGTGCAGTGTGTCAACTGTTAAAAAAAAATGTTTATTGAAAGTGTTAGTGTTTAATTGTTTGATCTATCTTGTACACTGATATATAATAATCTAAACTGATCTGATGATGAAAATATGTAATATAACCATTGTTAAATTTTTCTGGTTTTGAAATTCTGTACTATATGTAAATAAATAAATAAATAAATAAAATTTTAATTTAAAAAAAAAGAATGTCAAAGAGAGGTCTTAACTCATATGTAGTCAGCTTAGGAGTTTGGTAGAGCCAATTAATGTTACCACGGCTGAAAATTGCTTAGGGTTGCAAGGTGTCTCACCTAGATCTGAATAGTTTGGGGCACAATTTGCCTCCGCTGAATAAGGTGTCCAAAATATGAAAAGGGTACTATAGTTTGCACCTTTTCAAGGGTTATCACTATTGCCTGCATTGTGGAGGGCATCATCTAATTGGATAAACCTGCAGTACAAAACTTGATGGGGATTCCTGTGCCAATAGAATGTCATCTATGTAACAGATAACGTATGCAGATGGATAAACCTGTTACATTGACCAGATGGTTGTGACCACAAGTTCTTGGCACAAGGTTGGACTATTTACCATACCTTGTGATAGACAACACCATTGGAAACAGTGCATAGGAGCCTGATTATTAATACAGAGTAAACTAAAAGCAAAACGCTTTTTATTTTCAGAGTGCAGAGGGACAGAAAAGAAAGTCTCTTAAATCAATCACCGTAAGGGAAGAATGTAAAGGAGTAGCTATAGGATTGGGCAATCCCTGTTGTAGTGTTCCCATAAGTTTCATGGTATGATTGACTGCCCACAAGTCCTATAGCGATCTCCACTTTCTTGATTTTTTTATTACAAAAATGCGGTGCTTCAAGAACTATTTGAATGTTCTAGGTGCCCCACCATCAGCTGTTCATTAACCAGAGGATGAGTTGCTATAATCTTCTCCTGAGTTAGGGACCACTGATTAACAAACAGGGTCATCAGACATCCAAGTTATCTTGGATGCATCTGTGAGGTCAGAAAAGAGATCAAGCGGGATGGCTCAGTGGTCTGAAGCACCTGCTTGGAAAAACTTGGGCGGCTTCAGGGACTGCGGTTCGATCCCCGGCACCACATGCTGCACCAGCCCTGCCCTCGGGGCTGGCTGAGCCGGCCATGAAAATGAGTGAATAAACAAACAAAGGTTCTGAAACAAGAAAAAATAAATAAATAAATAAAAAAACAGAAAAGAGATCAAGGCCCCTCCTAAAAGTGGCCTATGCCAAAAGAGTTCCTTTTCTCCCTTGATTATTTTTATCAACCACTTCATTGAGATGCAAGCCTTGCTGTTACATCTGATGAGCTACCAGAGAGTGAGGACTGGACAAAACTGTTCCCACATCCTGTAATATGTCATGACCCCATAGATTGACTGGCATATGGAGGAGGATATAAGGAGAAAAATATCTACAATGGTCTTTTGGATTCCTCCAATTTAGCATTTCTGCTGGGGTAAGAACCCTTTCCCACCCTTATAAATCTGTAGTGACCACATGAGAGGCCATGCACTGTGCCAGTGATGCTGAGAAGTAACTGAAACATCTGCACCTAATAGCCCTTTAACTGCTTTTCCTCTAATAGTTAACTCCATCCCTGGGATATTCTGTTTAATCTGCTGAACTTAATAAAGACCAGAGATCCAAAATCTCAGAATTGTTTTTTTTTAAATATAAATTTTCCAATTATTTTTCCAGGAAAAAATGACCAAGTGAGCAACAAGAATACCAGGAGAGATTTTAGCAATGGTCTGGATAAATTAAATAATAACTTTGATTTCTCTGGTATAATCAGCATCAATTATATCAGGCAAAACCTGGAGACCTTGTAAAATGAGACTGCTGAGGCCTAACAAGATTCCCACTGTACCAAGTCCATTGACTTCAGTAGAAATAATTTGGGGCCCCATTTATGGGTCAATGGGAATCTGAAGGAGTAACTGAGATCCAAGCCTTCCCTATCAGTTGTGGCTCCCCAAAGATCAAAGACACTTGTGGCAGAGAAGGGGAAAGCACCCCCCCCCCCATTGCTTACTTGGGCCAAGTCAGCCCCTTTGGCAGCTTCCCTGAATAGGTCAGCCTTCCACATCAGTTTTAGAGCTATAATCACTTGCCCAATGGTACCCTCATCTACATCTAGTACATGGACTGGAAGGTTTTATTGAAGAGACAAATAAAGGCTGCGTTGTCTTGGGTGCAGCAGGACAGTTTTGGACTAAATGCCCCCTGTCCCCACAACAGAAACAAGCAACCTTACTTTTTCCCCCTTTTTTAGACTGTGGATGAACAACCTGAGTAATGGCTGTTGCCAAGGCAGCTCCCTGTACACATGAGGGGCAGATATCCGCACAAATCTGAATCATCTCAGGCAGCATAGCCCACAGTTTATGGTCTCTTAAAGCCTCTTTACACCATTTAACTCATTTTCAAAGGCAAATTGTTGAACTATTAATTCAATAGTGTCCCTGTCACTAATAATCTCAGTAGCTTGCAACAGTTGTAAAGCAAAATCTTGGAAAGGCTCATTCAGCCATGCCTAATAGAAGCCAGGTTAAGGGATGTTTCATTCTTACAAGGGAGTTCTCTCCAGGCACTAATCGCAACTATCTCAGTTTGCTAACACAGTTGCAAAGTAAAAAGTCAGTTGATTGTTTGGGCTAGCAAAAGCACCTTTTCCAATTAGCAAATCTTTAAAGAAATTTCCACTCCACAATGAATAGTCTCCTGGATTCAAACAGGCTTTAACTGTTCCTTTCCAGTCAATTGAGGCCATAGTCTGCTGTCCTAGCATTTCTACTAAACTCAAGGTAAAGGGAACAGTGGAGCCCTAGGTATCAACAGCTTGTTTCAATTGTTTTAAGGTTTGAAAAGGTACAAATTCATGAAGACCTGCAACTTAGTTTCAATCTATGACTCAGCGAAATTTTCTGGAGCTGCCAAAGCCAGGATTGTGGCTTAGGGCTCTGTAAAACCTACTGAGTGTTTTGGTTTTGCCCAGATTTTAATTATAGACACCATCTTGAGTCTAACAAATTAGTGATGCCAGCAATGTGCACAGCCAATGCCAAGGCCACAGTGTACCCTCCTACTTGGCACCAGGCACACAGTTGGTGCTTACGTACCAGTCTCTGTGGCTGAATGGTGCTAGAAGCTGGCGGATATCAGCTGGGTCTGCCTAAGACAGGAGTGCATAGCCTCCTGAAGCCCAGTTTGTGCCCCTCCCCCAGCGGCCCTGTGCTGCTTGGAACCAACGGCTATTGATTTAGAAGAACTTTTTCCTTTTTCATCTAATTGAGCAAATCAGGTTTAAACTCTATCTGCCGTTTCTTTGCTCTACCTTCCTTTTCCCATTTGATACTTAATTGTAAAACAATATGCCATGCTAAGTCCTTTACGGTGGTCTTAGGAAGTAGCACAAATACAAAGACCAAATATTGTTATATAAGTCTATATACATCCATAAACATCTATGGTTCTTTTCCATGTAGTCAATTACTTTATTTTTGCTTTTATTAATTTTAATGATAAAGAAATAGCAATGAGACAGTTTCACAACAGGTTGATAGGACAGCTACAATAATTACTATATTGCATATTGTTGTCTTTATAATAGTTGTTCAGAACACAAAATGCAGACATGATATCTTGTCTAAACACCATTAGTACAGCCGGGCGTGGTGGTGCATACCTGTAATCCCAGCACTTGGGAGGCTGAGGCAGGAGGATCATTGTGAGTTCAAAACCAGACTGGGCTATAAAAGTGAGCTCAAGGCCAGCCTGAAGTGCATAGTGAGACCCTGTCTCAAAAAAAGCCAAATAAAATAAAATAAAATAAACGCCATTAGTACAAATATTTCTTCTCACTGAACAGAAAATATAGCTATATATATATATATATATATATATATATATATATATATATATATATGGTCCAATAGGCCATAATAGTAGTGGGTTATCAGCACAACTGGCAATATTGGAAGCTATTGACTTGAGCCTTTTATGGCTCAGCATATTAATGTGGCTTTACTTTTTATACCTCATAGTTAGACTTTTCTGCTGGATGGTTAAGACCATGATAAAGCAAGACCTATACTACAAAAAATGCAACTTTTGTATCTGACAAGGTCAGTCAGGTCTCCTTAGGATTTACCCTGAAACCATGTACTGTGGTTTGCGAAACTTTTGTCAGTGTCAGCCATCTGGATGAATCACGACCATTGCTTGACCAATTTGCTCTCTGTGAAACCTTGAGAGAATGCTTTCTCTCTAGGTGACTCTTCTTAGGCACATTTTATATCATCAGTCACTTTCCTCTGTAGCCCCATAATCTCCTTGATCAGAAAATTTGGGACATCACTGAATTATAGGATGTTACAGTACAGGTTCTCTTATGTCCTGAATCCTCTGTTTTTCCAATTCTTAACTCAACTGAACCTTTCCCTGTTAGGTTTCTCTCAAGTCTCTTTTTCTCCTCATTCTTGTTTATCTCTCTGACCCTAGTAAGCCTGTTCCTGACCCTAGTGAGCTGCTTCTGGCCCTAGGGAGCCTGTTCCTAGCCCTAGAGAGCTGGTGCTGGCCCTAGTGAACCCACTCCTGGTCTTGGTGAGCTCCATCCCCAAGTTTTACATCTTGTATTCCAGCAACAATGCACACTTGTGCAGACTACTGCTGGCTCTAATCAATCCACTTCTCTCCCTTAGGCATATTCTTCGAAAGTGATTCCTCCATGCATACTTACCTCGTACTGGGCATCCTGATTTGGTGCCCAGTGTAGGGATCTGTTGGTCTCACTGCAATTGGTTCTTCCTGGGAAGAAATGGCTGCAGGAATAAAAAAGATAAACAAGAAGACAAAAGCTGGGCTAGCTGGTCACTGCTCTGCACGATGGGAAAGACTAAAGCAAGTGCACAACAAAATGGTCTTTTATTTATACTTTTGCAAAGTTAGTAATATGTGACAGAAGGTTGCCTAACAACTAAAAGATGACCTTAACCAAATAGGATGTTTAGTCCAGGAGTGAGGTAGCTTGTTTGCTTTAGGCACTGAGGCCTAATCCCACCTATACACACTTGATCAATTTGCTAGCTTGGTGACTTCCAACAGTGGAGGTTTCTGTGAGTAGATCAGCCTTGGGGGTGGGAGGACTGCACTCTCCTCCCCAGCTGGGTGGCAGCCACCTGGCATGGAGGAGGAGGGGAGCAGAAGAAACTTGCCAGAAGCATTAGGACTAAATGCTTTTCTTTCACATAGAAGGAAAAATAAAGGAGGGGGAGGGGGAGGGAACTACTCCAGACAAAATTGTACCACCAGCTTAGTTACATCTATTTTATATAGAAAGAAAAAAAGAAAATACATCCTACAGAGTAGGCTGGGCTATCATGAAAAGACGTGATAGTGCAAATGCTGCTTCTCTATGTTCTCCACTACTGGTATCACACCCACATCATCCTATCAAAGATCTGCTCGAGTTTTTGATAGGAAGGGCTGCCGAACTAACCATTGTACAACATCAATTTTAGGATATTCTCCTCCTACAAGGGAGTGGAAAATGAGAAAAAGAAAATGAGCCTTACAATTGATGAAACATAGCAGTACTCTAGTAGTAATAATAACTAAAAGTTGAGGGCGGTGACTGAACACTAAGCACTGCTTAAGCCTTTACTTATCTTCTTCAGTCCTCAAAAGAACCTTATAAAAAGAGCTTTTATTAGTATCACTCCTAAGTTTTACAGGAGTAAACAAAAGTAAAACAAGATCATTATCATGCATATAGTCACATGGGTCCAGCGTTAGAGAGTGGAGCCAGTTGGTCTGAGCCTGCATCCTTGTGTTTGTATCACAGCAGCTCATTTGGAAGGTAGAGAAATGCAGAGAGAAGTAGGAGAGCAGGGATCACTAATCATTCTATCACTGAAAGACTATGGCAGAAACTGAACTGTTCCCACTAGTAGTACAAATACAATTTTCTATGAGATTTTTTAATGCCTTTCTTTCTTTCTTTCTTTCTTTCTTTCTTTCTTTCTTTTTTGTGTGTGTTTTAGGGAAGTGTCTACAGGGTGTTCAGGGTCTCACTACTAGATTGGACTCATAATGATCTGCCTGCTTACAACTGCCCAAGAGCTGGCATTATAGGCCTGCACCCCCATGCCCAGTCTTAGTTGCTATCTCAGCATGCCCCAGGGTCAGGGATGGCAAGGCAGGCCCGGGGATTGAACCCCAGCCCCTGTGCCTACTTGCAGGCACTTTAGTCCGCTGAGCTATTTGGCCAGCCTTTAATGCTACATATTTTTGAAATGATAATTGTAATAGGAATCAAATAGAACTAATAATAAATATGACCCTGAAATTTCTGTCCAACATTCTACTGAAGTCCTACTATAAGCCCTTTAAACCCTAAGGTTTTTGTAGGGAATCCCAGCCAACCACCTCCTTGCTCTGCCCTTATTAGGTTAATTTAAGCCTCCTCTGCTTTGCTTCATTGCCACATGATTTTTAAGTAGTACATTTCTTGTGGCAGTGCCAAGTGGCTCTCTCAGACCTTTAACACTAATAAAAATCCCACTGAGTTCTTGCAGAAAGTGATCCTAGACCCCTTGAGATACCCCATGGAAAGCAGCTAGATATGAAAGTCAGTGTAAGATTTCTGGGCAACCAGCAACCTCAGAGACTAAGCTCTTCCCAGGCCGCAGAGCTCTTTCAGTTGCCAGAAGCTAGATGAACGAGAATGCAGCAATGGCAGTCAGCCCAACCCCGTGGTCTCTGACACATGAGAATGCAAAGGGGCATAAAGCATATGAAAAACAAAGTCAAGCAAGCTGGGGATTCAATCCCCAGGCCCAATATGCTGGCCCTGCCCCCAGGGTGCAGTGAGATGGCAATTGAGGCTGGGTGTGGTGACAAGTGCCTGTAATTCCAGCTCTTGGGAGGCTTTAAACAGGCAGATCACTGTAACTCTGATCTAGTAGTGAGACCCTGAACACCCTATAGACCCTTCCCCCCAAAAACAAAACAAAAAAAACCCAGAACAATTACTACTGGAAGACCCACGAGCAGTGTGTGTCCCAATATTATACAGAGTTGGAAAATACACAGGATTACATGTAGCTTTCATGGAATTGAACATTGTATATCCTGAAAAATCACTGATGCTAGTAGTTATAAGACATAGGTAGATCTGTACAGCTCAAACTTTAAGATGTGCAACTGAGAATTGTGTTAAAATACTCATATCTCAGTCGATTTTCTGTTGCCTCAAGTGGCTGTCATAGTCTAGCTGTGTCACTTTGAGTAAGTCCTATCACCTGCTAAGCACCATTGACCTCATCTGTAAAATGAAGAATACCAATAGTGTCTTCCTCATGAGGCTGCTCGAAGATGAGATGATACATATTAAATGTTTTTCACTTCATGAGAACTCGGTGCACATTGACCATAATCGTGATCATTCCTTGTCTCCCAGAGATGCTCACATCACTGGCTGGTGAGGTGGAAGCATGACCTAAAGCCGCTGCTTCCTTTGGAGTTTTACAGAATGTATCCTTTTTCTCTATGTCTTTTATGTTATTGCCAGCATTATTATTGTTGTTGTTGCTTGTTTGTTTCTCTTGCTCATTTAACAAATAGCTGCTGAGTGTCAAATATGTGTCAGGAAAAAAAATTAGGTAAGAAGACAATGGCCATGTCTTCCTGGAATGGACAATTTAGTAAGATAATAAGCATGCCCCCAAGCTAGATACATAAATGTATAGTTCATTGCACTTTAATCTGCTGAATTATTTGGCTGAACCTAAGCAATTATAGATGTTAATCACATCTATAAAGTACCTTTACAGCAAGGAGTAGAATAGTTTTTGATTAAATGTGGAACTGGACATTATAGCCTAACAAAGATGACATGGAAATCAAATCATCATAACACACAATATTAATTAATGAAGCAGTGTATAAAGCAATGAATTCAATGAACACACTTGCTTTAGAAAGAAAAAAGCCTAGAAGGAGCAATGTATATGTAAATAAATGATTAAGCAATAGTAAAGCAACTACAATGTCATAAGGGAAGCAATCAGCACCATATACATTCCAAACAATGATAAATAAGTCACATATGTTGAGATGGAAATGCTGATTCTCATTTAATTAACTATGACAGTTAGCAAATATTTCCACTAGTAGCAAAAGAAGTTGGATTTTTTTGGGGGGGACAAAATTTTGCTATGTATGCTGGCCTTGAGTTCACAATCCTCCTGCATCAGCTTCCTAAGTGCTAGAATTATAAGCATACACCAGCTCACCCTACTTCATCAGCAAAGTAGGGATTCTTCATTCCTGGAATCACCTACAGGCTTTCCATTTGTTCAGAAACCATTTTCCTGGATGACTTCTGCTTATGCAGCTCCCTGATCTTTTTCTCACTTGAACAATGAAAGGTTACAGCTACAGAAGCCACATCACAGCTTATGGCATTTTCAATGAGACCTGAAAGATTATGAAAACACATAATCTTTTAGTGAGATGCCAGAGTTGATAAAAAAAAAAACAAAGGATCTTTGGTATTAGTGAGTGTTAGTGAGTTTCAATTATATTGGATGTCTTTGAGATTCCCCTCTGCTACCATCAACTAAAGTAAAAGGTAGAAAATATTTTTTTATATATAAACTTATGAGATCTTATGTGAAGGCTAAGAAAGGGATAAAATTGCAAAGTCAATCATGCAGTTTTCTGTGATATACTTTCATTTTAAGCACAAGACGACTACATGGCTTCGTTCAGATTGCAAAATAGTGAAGAATACAAAACAAAAGAAAAAGAAAGTTTCACTGGTAACTCAAAGCAATTATGGAACATTGGACTATGTATACAACTACTTCCTCTCAGTTCAAAGAGAAGAAATTTTTTCTTTCCTTACCAATATAGATTAGAAAACGTATCATGTCCACACCCTGTGCTCTGTAAAACTATTATGAGAACAATATGCAATGTGTTAATTATTGCAAATGTATTACTAACATGTTTTGAAACTATCATATTGTTATTTCTTATTAAAAGTAATTTTAGAAAAAGAAAAATAGCCCATGAAATCATGCCCTTTCTTTTCCATCTCTACATTCCCACAGTCTTCCTCAAAGTTGTGTCTCCTTCAGGTTCCTTTTTTTTTTTTTTTTTTTTTTTTTTTTTTTTTTTTTTTTTTTTTTTTTTTTTTTTTTTTTTTTTCTGTACTTTCAGGGAAGGGTCTACAGGGTTGTCAGGGTCTCACTACTAGATCAGACTCATAGTGATCCACCTGTTTACAGCCTCCCAAGAGGTGGGATTACAAGGGTGTGCCACCACGCCTATGCATTTAAATACAAATGTTTCTGTATAACTTTTAGAATGTCAGTGTACATTGTTTGTCTGAATGCATTCTGAAGATACATAAGGAGAAACCTATTCTAACTCTGTTTCTGTTACTACAGTCTCACACCACAGATCACTGTTGAGCCCAAGAACGTGGGAATTTTCTTCCCACAACAAACAAGCAAACATTTTTAAAGCAAAAGATGCCAACTGAGTGTGCTGCACCCAGTTTAGTTCTTGACACTAGCTCTCTCGGTCTACAGACAGCCTCACCCCTTCCCTCACCCACTTCTCTGTGGTGCCAGTCACATGCCTGGACTCTTTGCACCTGCTATACATGGGCCAGTGTCCCCCACAACAACCATCTCGTGTTTGATTAGTTTGGTCAAGCAGCTCATAGAACTCAGAAATGCGCTCCTCTTGAAGTTTATTATAAAGGAAATTCCAAAGTATAGCGATGAAGAGATGTGCACAGCAAGGTGCAGGGGCAGGGCTCAGGAGCACCCACATCCTCTTCAGGCACTCTGCTCTCTGGGAATTTTTATGTGTTCAGCTCTCTGAATGTTCTCAAATTTTGGGGTTTTTATAGAGACTCCATTGCACAGGCATGATTCTAAGTAACAGATAGATGTGTTGGTTAATTTTCTCTCATTGCTGAGACAAAATACCCAACACACAAAATTAAGGAAGGAAAGTTTCATTTAGCTCATGGTTTGTGGAAGTTCAGTCCATAATCAGCTGGCTGCAAGGCAAGGCGGCATAGGACAGGGGCAACACTTTAAGGAGGCAGGACATAGCAAAGGCAACAAGAGCAAAATAAGGGAGGGAAGAAAGCCCCTTTTCCTCTTTTATATTGTTAGGAGGCTACCAACCCCATGGTGAGGGTACATGGCACTCACATCGTCTGGATGCACTCCTCTTGCACAGCATGAGGTTATTAGAAAGTAAGGACTCTGGCTACCTGCTGAGTCATTTAATTACACTTCTAATTTTATCAAGTTTACACAGTGTATCAACTCTTAGAAAGCCATCATGGGCTCTGTCTTTAGCATTTTTTCTTGGCCTGTGTATGTAGCATTGACCATCCAGAGTACTGTGCAGGACTCCTCTACAATGAAGAGGGCCTTAACACCTGCTATTGGACAGAATGAGTTAGGAAATTTCTTTGCTAAAAGTCAGGGAACTGTTAGTGTTTCTGTAGTTGAAAACACACACATATGATTAATGTCTCCAAGAATTTTGCAAATCTCTGGGTACAGATTCATCTTATGAACTTATTGACTCCATAATATTCCACAGTATGGATGACCTATGGCTCATTTAACCATTCACCTGAATCTAAGCATTAGAGTTGCTCAGCTATGTTTCTCTATTACTAACAATACTAGATATGCTGGTCTAGTTATTGGACTGACTAAAAGCAGCAGAACCTGATCCAAAGTGCTGTGACACCAAATAACTTTTGGCCTACATAACTGCAATTCTGCAGTTATGGCCCTGCCATTCCCAGTACCCAGTTAATCTCAAGGTTCATTGGCCTCTGGATATAAAAGGCTATCACAGCAGTGATCAGAGCTTTAGGTTCAGACACTCTCTGTTTTTGCATTGTTATAGCAACATATCCGAGATGATAACTTTTTAAAGATTCACAAGCATAGAGCTTTCATCAGCTTGCCTCTGTGGAGGCCTCATGGTACATGGTGACACAATAGTTAGGAGACCGGCAAATAGGAATGATAGCCAGGAAGCCACAGTGCCATTCACAGCCAGTCTCTGACACTGACCAGATGAAAACCTCCTTAATCCCTGCTAAGGACAGCATTTCATCTCACTAGGCTTTACTTTGCTTGTGATAT
Organism: Myocastor coypus; assembly: GCA_004027025.1. Taxonomy (NCBI): domain Eukaryota; kingdom Metazoa; phylum Chordata; class Mammalia; order Rodentia; family Myocastoridae; genus Myocastor; species Myocastor coypus. The sequence continues at coordinate 32,564 of PVJA010004188.1, read as the reverse complement.
TGTTATTTGAGAAAAGATATCACTATGAGGTCCTGATTGATATGGACCTTTCAGTCCTCCTGCCTCAGCCCCCAAGAGGACTGGGATTACAGGTGTGTGCCACTCTGCCTGCCTGTCTTACTCTTATAATAAATAAGATAGCTTTCTTTTCTTCTTTACCAAATTTTTTCATTCTTCTTTCTCCATTAACTATTAAATTAAAAAGAAAACCAATAAATATGATTTTAGCCATTTGGCTCTGAAGAAGAGCTTGGCTTTGTTTAATCTGAACACTTAATTTAATATACATGTATGTAACATCAACAATATGTAAATCACACTGTAAGGTGAGAAATATGTCTGAGAAGTGATAGCTGTTAGTTTATGGAATACATAAGAATGAAAGCATTTCCTTATTATTTTCTTAATCTTTTATAATTTAAGCTTTGTGTTTGTAAAGCATATAACATTAAACTTTCATCACCAGTATCAGAATTTGAGATATTAAAGAGTTTATATTTGGATGGTAATATTTAATCAAATATTTAAATGTTGCAATATACTAGGAAATGACTAAACCATTGTAAGAACCCAGAGGAAAAAAGAACAGAGAGAAACTATAAAGTAGGAATGAAACATTAGAGTGATGGTCTAGTGGATAAAGATGGAAATGAAGCAGAATAATGATGGTAGGCGGGAAAACCTTGAAGAATGAAAACATTTGAAAAGAGTAGACTAAAATGTATTGGACAGAAATTCAAGATGAAAATAATTGATATTAAAAGACAAAGTAGATACAAAAGTTACATTTTTTGTTATATAGGTCTTGCTTTATCTTGGTTTTAACCATCCAGCAGAAAAGTCTAACCATGAAGTATAAAAAGTAAAGCCACATTAATATACTGAGCTATAAAAGGCTCAAATTAACAACTTCCAGCATGGCCAGTTCCATGGATGACCCACTACTATTATGGACTATTGGACTACATTGTATTATTTTGCTAAGCTGAAACGCCTGATACACCTACAATATTTGAATGGCAATGGAACACCCATCTCTGACAAAAGAAAACAAAAAAGGGGGCTACAAATGGGCCATTTTGTAGTGAAAAAAATAGGATCAATATTCAGCTACTTCCCTTAGTTCAATGTGGAGAAAGATTTGTACTAATAGTATTTATACAAGATATTATGTCTGCATCTTTTACTCTGAATAACTACTACAAAGACAACAATATGCAATGTATTAATTATTATAACTGTCCTACTAACCTATTTTGAAACTCTATCACTGCTATTTCTTTCTCATTAAAATTAATAAAATAAAATAAAAAATTTTGTTCCTCTCTATGTGTTCCTCCTAGGGGCTTGTTTGGGCTTCTTCAGTACATGGTGACTGGGTTCCAAGAAAGCATGATGAGAAAAGGAAGGAGGAAGGAGGGTGAAAGAGACAGTATTAATAAGAGTAAGCAGGCAGCCTAGCTTGGAATTTCATGGCATCCTGTCTGCTATATTCCCTTCACTGAAGTGATCAATCACAAGCCCTCCTCAGATTCAGGGGGAGGAGAAGTACCAGTGGGTTTGGGGAGAGCACATGCATCCAAAGTTTTTCTGCAATCATTTTTTTTTCATTTTCTAAAATTTTAATCAATGTGAAAAATAAAACAGAAGGAATCTGGCCATGTGTACACATCCTTATAAACCCAACGTTTCAGAAAGCTGAGGCAGGCAGGTGGATCACAAGTCCAAACCCAGGGTGGGAAACTTAATGGCATAGCAAGACTGTCTCAAAAAAATTTTTTTTTTATTTTTAAGAGTAAAAATAGGAGAAACAAAAACAAAAAAAGTGACAAGAGTACATATAGTACAGAATTTCAAGATAAGAAAAATTTAACAGTGGTTGCATTACCTATTTTCATCATCAAATCAGTATAGATCAATAGACATAGGTATGTAAGACTGATCAAACAGTTAAACGTTAACACTTTCAATAAACATTAATTTTTTTAACTCTTCCAATGCTGCAATCATTTTTTAAAAAATAATATACTACAAAGAAAGTCATAGTATAAGAGAAATTGCCTTCCTCTAACAAATCTATAAAACTGCCACTGCAAGAAGCTGCGACAACTAAGCCTTAGTTTATGATATTGTGGGTTTACATCATCAGTTTCTCATGAACAAATGTAAAGGACAGTACTTTTTTATTTATTTATCTTTTTTTTCTTGTTTCAGAACTTTTGTTTGTTTATTTATTTTTATGGCCAGCTCAGCGAGGGCAGGGCTGGTGCAGCATGTAATGCCAGGGATCGAACCGCGGTCCCTGCAGCCGCCCAAGCTTTCACAAGCAGGCGCTTTAGACCACTGAGCCATCCTACCGGGCCCAAGGACAGTACTGTTGTATGGCGGAGAATAAGATGACACCTGGCCCATGCAGACAACCTGGAGGCTGAGGGAAAAGAATCCAGGGAGACATTTGTGAAATTGCCCTAGAATAGTCTGAAGGTATTGTAGAATTCAGATACATATAATATTGAACAACTTTCTTTTAAAATATTTTTATAAACCTATTTTTGCTAATATTTTATTACTTAAAAACATCAAAACATATAGCCTAAAGCAATTCAATCTGTCAGGCAGAGTTCAGTATTTGTTTTGAGGTAAAATTTTGAATTTATATATTGAGGTAATTGGTTGCCATGGGCTGGGTAGCATGCTGCACCTGTCTGACACCAGGTCAAGAATCCTGTGAGAACAATTGAGTTTGAAAGTGTTCAAATTCCAAACCCACCAAAAGGGTTCAAATCATGAGCAAAAGGTGTAGGTGGGGTAAGAATAGCAGATCAATGGTACAGGATCTCACTACACAGCTTGGACTTGTAGTGATCTCCTGTTTTCAGACTCCCCCAGCACTGGGATTACAGGCCTGTGCCACGACACCTGGTCTTAGTCACCAGCTCAGTGTGGGGTCAGGGCTGGTACAGCATGTGGTGCCAAGGATTGAGCCCTGATCCCTCTGCTTGCCTAAGCAGGCACTTAGTCCACTGAGCTATCTCGCCCACCCTTGAGTCAGTTTTGCTACTTTGCCCCAACCTCCAAGAATGTTGTTGTTGTAGGCAGCTGAATTAGAGAGAAATATTATAGTTAGTCAGAGAGGGCCAGGCCCTCCACAAGACAAGGTGACTTTGTAACTTGGAAGAGACAGCCACACCCTTATGGGCCAGATCTCAAGACAAAAGAGGAAGCAAATACAACTGCATACTTCCCTATGGATGGGCATCAGGGATTGATATTCTAAGTATATACCAATCACCTTGAAAGAACCCAGTTGAGTTACTAACCTGACCCTTAACAGGAACAGACCCTGTCCCACTTGCTACATGACTCACTTCCCCATTTGGTACTGGATTTAATCAATTTTACCTGAGCAATGGTCCTTGTAATCTCTTTGTTGACCACAGTATCGTCCCATCTCATGTCCACCTGAGTGAGTTCCCATGCTGTCCACTACCTTAGACCCACCTCATCACAGGGTTTTACTCTATAAAAGTCTCTGGAAGAGACAGCTTCCTGGGACCCCCCACTTGGGCCCCCCTTCTGTCCCTCTCTCAGACAGAAGCTTTCTTTCCTCCCCAATAAACCTATTCTGCTAGTAACCTCCATGTGTTCCTAAAATTCGTTCTTCAGTTTTAGAAAACATGAACTCATCCCAGGCACTTTTTAGGTTGGGAGATCATTTTCCCCTGTATCCTTTGGAGGTCATTCACCTGAGATCAATTTTTCTTCCTGTATCACTGTGATTACAGATGTGTGCCACCATACCAGCAAAAACTTAAAATTTAAGACATCATGCTCATGAAGAGAGTTGCTTTATCCTTGCTTAACTGATGTGTTTAAAAGAGGTCAGGCTGGAAATAGGCAGCAAGAATCTGAATCACTGGACATGGGATTTGGAAGACAGGAGTGGGGGTTGCTCGCTTAGTGCTGCTCATGTGGTATGCTGTCACCAGTCTGCACAAGAAATCTTAGAACACTGTATTTTTGTTAAACATTCTCATGGTGAAGGCTACAGAAATTACTAGCATGATTTTTGGACACTGGTCCTCGCAAAGCAACTCCCATGTATTTTTGATGATGTCTCACCATGGGCCACTATTCTCATTTGTTTCTTCTTGCTGCTTAGCCCAGGCTGCTGGCAGTGATCCCTGGAAAGGACGCGTGCTTGGACCCACCACTGCATGTTCAGTTCTATGTCGAAGCCCTTTATGGACTCAACCAAACCTTCTATGAATTCCTCATAGCCCTCCAAAGACTGAGTTGAAATCAACTATCACCAGGGATTTAGGGATAATTAAAGGAAATATGTATAAGGCTGAAACCTATAGCACCTTTAGATCAAGCTTCTCTGAAATCTTGGGCTAATAACTGCTCTAGGGCCTTAAAAGGGCACATTTCCTTTCTGTATACGGCACAGGACAGCCCTGACCTCTCCACAAAAAGTGCTACATGAGGACTAGTTCTTCCTCAGCCAGAATTTACCTCTTTCCAGAATGAGAGGAAGTAGGTATCCTGTTCAGGAAATCTTCCCCCTATTCCCCTTCCTACCCACGCACTTTGTGGTCTGGTCCTATCTTCTCAAAGTTTGGTTTAACTCGAACACCATGAAGAGGGGAAGGCCACAAGCCTATTCCATTCCTTTCTGTGGTCTTCTCTGCAGAATGAAGTGGTCATGTAGCTATCTGCCCTCTCCTCAGATCTCTGCAGTTGGTGTCCTGTGGCCCCAACTGGAGCACTGCACAATTCAGAAAGAGAAAAAGATCCATTTATTCCAAAGTAACAAAAACAAACCTGCAGAGATCAAGCCAACTCATGTGACCATCCCAAGAATTCAGCTGATCTGTCTCAAAATTTGAATAAAAGAAAACAATTGTATCAGTTTTCCCAAAAACAAAAAGGTAGAGGGTGTTTCCTGATTCTTTGATCTATGTTTATATTATTAATTGTATGCCTGAAAATTTCCCAAGAACAAAGACAGTCTTTCTTTTTTTTTTTAGTAAAAGGCAAAAGATTTATGAGATCTGAAGAGAAACCAGAGTATTAAGACAGTCTTTCTTAAAGGTGAATTCAAAAGGTGCCTGATACTTTGAACTCATGTTTTCCCCCAATGCCTTTTTATCATCAAAGTTTCTAGGCTCCCCACCACATTTATTCATCTTTAATCTGAAAGATTCGAAGCTTGTGTGTCTGATACTTTTATGTGACATATCTAATCCCATTATTTGTTGATAATGATGCATAATTTGAATCTCCATAAGTACAGGTGAAGAAATGAGGAACGTCTGTTTTTAAACCATGTGTCATAACGTAGGAGTGTGGACTCTCAGAAGGTAAGACAAAGCTCATATTTCACTTCTACAAGCTGTTAGGGCTCCCCTGGTCACTGGACAACCTCTTGCTGTATAATCACACTGTGTGCTCTCTTCTTGCTCATAACTTAAAAATATTTTAAGTTACCAGCTCAAGTGTTTCTCAGAAGATTCTGGTCTTTGGGTCAAATTGATATCAGTCAATGAATTTGAACCCAGCTTAGAGCAGTCATCAGCTTACCCTACACTGGAAGATGCTTTCTTTTATTTCTGTGGATCAAATTAAGTACAACTCTTGGCCAATATCCTAGTGAGCTGGTGGAAAATTCTATTTCAGATTTTTGCCATCTGTCTTTTTTTTTTTTTTTTGGTGCTAGGGATTTAATCCAGAACCTTGGGAAGGGTAGGCAAGTGCTCTAACATAGGATTACAGTGGGTTTTTTTTGTTTTGTTTTGTTTTTTAGTAAAGGAACTTTCCTACTTTTTGAGAATCTCACCAGAATCAAGGAAGTGTATGAGATTTTGAGAATGGAAAGATGGAAAGAAAATATCTATAGGTTTCAGTTCACATTTGTAGTCACTCATATGCTCATTGCTGAAATCTGTAAGGTCTTTTGAATAATCTTGCTTTGTGCTAAAGCTGGCAACACCAATGCCCAGAGACCAACCTTCTACTCTCTAAATGTTTCCAGGTATTGGACATTTGGTGTTGGTTTCAATCTCACCCAGTACCAAGATGCTCTGAATCTAAAACAAACAACTAAATGGACACACAGAGTAGAAAAGACATTCATATACTCGTCTGAATGAGAGTGAGCTAATGAGAAAACTTAAGAGCAAGTTTGACTCATGGCGGTCCTGCCTGCTTCAGGTTTTGAGGTTTTTACTGGGGCCTTTCCCAGACTTGGGAGTATGGGATACCACCTAAAAGACTCTGTCCAATTAATTGAAAATTTCTATCCTCCTACTGGGGAGAGTATTTTTTAAGTTTTTGAAAATTTCTATCCTCCTACTGGGGAGAGTATTTTTTAAGTTTTTTTTTTTTTTTTTTAAAGATCTTGGACAGAAAGCCCACAGGAAAGGGAGTAGAAAATGCAAAAGCTAGTGATATAATGACCAAGGGGTGATTATCTTCAGGTATTCTGAAACAATTAGGTCACATGTTTCTTGGGTTCATCCTGGAGGAAAGGAGATTCAATAAGGGAAAGAGAATAGTTTTTAGGCTCATATCAGAATACTAAAGCAATATTCAGGGCAGGACAACTTTTTTTTTTTTTTTATGTAAAGGTCTACTGGGACAGGATGTTCAAGGTCTCACTACTAGATTGAACTGACACTGATCCACTTGTTTACATCCTCCCAAGATTTGGAATTACAGGCACATGTCACTATGCCCAATCTTAATTGCCATCTCAGTGCACCCCAGGGGTGGGGCTGGTATAGCAAACTCAGGGATTGAACTCCCAGCTTGTTATGGTTTATGTCTAGTTGTTCCCCCAAAGCCTCATGGAGTCATGGGCGGGGACTTCTAGAGTTTGAGACTTGAATGATGATCCACTGGGATTATGTGTTTCACTACTGTTGAGATTATGGTCTGAGTAGTGCTGAGACTATGGGTGTGGCCTGAGGCTGATAGGCTAAGGCAGGGAGCCTGGTGTAATTTAGAGACAGAGAGACAGACTAGGGCTGTTGCTCTGCTGCCCTGTTTGGTTGGCTTCCTCTGCCACCATTTTTGTTGCTGTTCTGCCTCCATGAACTGGATGTTTCTGCCCTGTTCCACTCAGCCTTGGGCCAGCTGAATATGGACTGAAACCTCCAGTAACTGTGGGCTAAATAAACCTTTCCTTCCTTCATTTTGAGTGTCGGGTATTTGTCCCAGCAATGAGTAAAAAGTAACTAAGACACAGCCCATGCTCCTGCTTACAGGCACTGTAATCCTCTGAGCTATCTGGCTGGCCCAAGGACCACACTGTTTGGGATGTTAGGGAAATCAATGGTGAACTTAAGGCCAGAATGTCGCCTACACTTTCTACTTCCTGCCTCAGTAGAGCAAGGTCCCTGCCACAAAATCCATAAACACCAAGTGCCCTTCTGTTAGCTACCATGCACAAAACCTCCTTCCCAATCCCTGCCACACTCAAACCCACATTTCCCAACCCCTAAACTCCATTTCTTCAACCAATTAGGGCTTTTGAAAAACAAAGGCTAGGGGGATAGGTTGTCCTGAAATATTTTCTTTAGTCCCTGAGGCAAAAGAATAAAGTCTTATCAAAGAGAATGAGGGAGGGGAAACACAATCAGGAAAAAAAAAAATCCCAAAGACTAGTCATTTTTCTTTGAAGAGGCAAAAGCAAGACACTAATTACCTTTTTGAAAAATTGCCTTGTTAGAACTCAGCAGATGAAGAATTGGCTGGGGCTGGCTCAGAGGGAAGGGTCGGCTAGCAGCTCAGCAGCCTGAAGTCTGGTAGCAGAGCAGACACCAACTAATCCCCTGGACAGGGAGGAGTGAAGCAAATAATTTATTTTTATTTATTTTATTTTATTTTTTACTTTTAGAAATTGTTTTATTTTTCATCAGCCTCACTCCCATTTTGCTTAAGTGTTGGCAGAACAGCTCAAGACCACTCGGTGGTAGTTCCTACCCACTCAGTGGCCTGCATGGTGGGGGCTGCAGACCAATCTTCTGTGGCCTTCTGAGCTCTCCAGTCTTCAGTAGGGAACTGCTGAATGGGCACAGAGGGCACCTGCATGCCTTCAGACCAGTCTGCAACCTCAGGGTGAGCAGCAGTGAACTCCAGGGCTGGTGCAGTCCATTCACCCTGAAATTCCTCCTTGGTCACAGCCTTTTCAGCAGCAGCCTGCTCTTCCTTTCCGATCTCTTCAGGATTCTGGTAGAAGTAGAGATCAGGTATGACTTCCCATGGGTGTTCATGGGAAATGGTGCCATGCATGCGCAGCCCTTCCGGGGCCAGCATCCACCACATCAGACCCACAGAGTGAGCTCCCTTATTGTTGCATGGTATGGCAATGTCTACATAGCACAGAGGAGAATCTGTGTTGCACAGAGCAGTGGTTGGCAGATTGACGTAAAATGCCCCCATGAGGGGCTGGGGGTCAGCCCTGGAGTCGGTAACCACCAGAAGATCTGGTTAGAAAAGGTTCCAGGAGTGAAGCAGCCAGCAATAGGAGTAGCTCCAGTGGCAGCAGCAAACTTCAGCGCAGCCTGCTGGCCCGTGTTCCTAGAGGAGATGACGCTGACATCAGCAGGGTTTTCAATGGCCACTGTGGCTCGAGCTGCTCCATCTGGAAATCCAGGTTAGTGCCACCTAAGTGGGTTCCTGCAGCAAGGAACTTGAGTACGTCCTCCTCCTCCATTTGCAGGACATCCCTTTTTAAGTTACAACGGGAATCAAGAACAATGCTGGATGAACACTGGCTGGGCCACGTGGAAAAAGCGAAGCAATTTTAAAAAGTGAAAATTGTGTGGAAATAAAAACAAAGAAAGTAGTCAATGAAGTCCCAAGATGTACAGATTCCTTTTCACTGGGGCAAGTTCCAAAAACATTGGATTGTGAAAGACTGAGGATACACCTTGGTGGTAAAACACACACCACACACACACACACACACACTAAAACGAAATGAAATGAAATGAAATAAAATAAAATAGGTGGGCTGGCTAAATACCTCAGAGATTAAAGCACCTGCTTAAGCAGAGCCCAACAGTGGAGTTCCATCTCAGTGTGCTGAACTGGCCCAGCTCCAGGGGCGCGCTGAGACCGAGACTGAGACTGGGTACGGTGGCACGCGCCTGTTATCTCAGCTCTTTGGGAGGCTGAACACAGGTGGATCACTACAATTCTGATGTAAGTAGTGAGACTTTGTAGGCCCTTACTAAAAAATACATCATCATCATAATAATAATAATAATAATAATAATAATAATAAATAGTTATTTGAGCTGGGCCTTGGAGAGGAGTTGCTATTTCTGTAGAAGACGCAGCAGAGTACATTTTAGGCAGAAGGAGGTGCGAGAACAAAGCCAGTGATGTAGAAGAATGTTAACTGGCCAGACCATGGGAACCTTAACAACTGATGAGAAGCTGGGTTAGGTGGTACTCACCTATCACACCAGAGCTCTGGGAAGCTGAGGCAGGAGCATCACCAAGATATTGGAGTCCAGTTGGGGCAATTTAGTGATTTAATGGGATAAAATTAAATAACTTAAAAATTAAAAAGGGTTGGGGATGCTGCTCAGTGGGAATGCCCTGGTTTTAATTTCTACCACTGAAAGAAAAAAGCTGAATAGATCCAGCTACTCACCATAGCAAAGGCTGGGACTGTTTTAGGACTGGAAGGGGATGCAAGATTAGAGAGATGTGACTTCCACCCTCGTTCCCCCAGCAGGAGCTAGATGCAGTCCTAACAGACCTAAGTAGTCCAACAGACATTAGGATGGTCAATATCAACAGGAGGAATTGAAGTAACCCACAAAGCCAGTAGTACAATTCTGGGGTTGTCAGGTAGGGTGCAGTTAAGAGAGCAAGCCTTCAACAGTTCTCAGAAGAAATGTCTGACCCCAAGTGCTTAGTGATTTTCTTTATAATATGAAGACAGTTGACCTGTTGTATTTCAGTCTAGGGCCCTAGCTAGATTCCAAGACATTAGGAAAATCTTACAGTGTCTTGTTGTGCAGCTTTAATTCTAGTGGGAGAATTTTGACAGCGGTGACTGATGAAGGATGTCTAGAAGGGGAGGATGTTCTTTATGTCCCATCCATGAGTCTAGGTATAAATGTTCTCGTTGGAGGTGACAGCAGTGTTTCTATAAATTTTTTGAGTGAAAGCATAAAAGGAAAAGCAGCTAAACTTGCATGTTAAAGATTGGTTTTCCTGGGGTAGGAAGGTGAGGGTGATGTAGTTGTGGCTCCTTCATAGTATCCCTCATTGTTCACTTTAACAGATACCTGTGGAGCTCCTGTGTGACTGCAAATCTGATTTCCCCTTTCCCCTTTCTTAAAACAAAATCTTTGTTTTCCTTGGTGACCCTGACCCACACTACCGATCCCTTTGATTTGGTGGACCTGGATCCAGCCTTGAGTCCAGAAGCAAACACATGACGTGGGTGAGCCAGCCCTCACACCCTGCTGACCATAGTGAATGTGTCACCAAGGAGCATGTGATGCAACCAGAGCATATATCTAAATTATTTAATTCCTATGGAAAGGTAGAGTAGAAAAACTCCACTATGTTGCCAAAATGGAAATGGAGAGTTCAGCTTATAAGCTTAGAGATGGAGGGGTCCTTCTAAACCACAAAGGCAGACTTTAAAGAAGTGTGAGGAGCAACATCAAGTCAAAGCACTGTTTAAGCCTCTTTGTCTTCGCTGGCCTGATTACTCTCTGGACTTTGCAATGACATAAGCTTGTTTTTTATTAGGGTCAGTTTGGGTCATATTTGGTCACTTGTAACTGAGCCTGTCCAAATTGAAGCAACTTGGAATACTGGTCTAATGCCACCAAGTATAGCTATGAACACAGCTCCAAAGTTTATTAATTCTATCCCGTATAATGAGTTAGAATAGATAACAAAACAGTCCCAGCCTTTGCTATGACATGGTAATCAGTTGGATCCACTCAGGAAAGAAAAACAAAACTATTCTCTTCCATCCAACTTGAATACTTCATGAATAGTTTTTTATAAAAACCATGAGATCAGAAGCCACTTGATAGATTTCAGATGGGAAATCAGAGCTGCTATTGCGCTGACTACATTTGTGGCTTCCTGTCCCTGCTTATAGTGTTTCTTCTTAACCAAAGGTCCACAGGTGGCAGAAATGATATTTGTTTTCATTTATTTTTTCATACCTAGTTTGCTTTCTTAGGAAAAATATTTCACCCATGTGTTCATAAGTGTTCTCATGGCTGAAGCAGGGTGAGAGAAATAACTGCCATTTTTCCTGAAAGGATCTATTTCTCTGTTGTGAACACACACACACGAAAGAGACAGAGACAGAGAGAGAGGGAGAGATGGGGAGGGGGAGAGCGAGAGAGAGATTTAAAATTATAAGGTCCAATGTAAATGCAAGGATAAAAATTCAGATTTTTGTGTGTGTGTGTGTGTGTGTGTGTGTGTGTGTGTGTGTGTGTGGTACTGGGAATTTTACTCAGGGCCTTCACAGTGAGCTATATCCCCAGTTATATATATTTGTTTTATTTTGAGATAGTCTCATGTAGGACTTAAACTTGTGATCCTCCTGCCTAGCCTCTCAAGAATGCTGGAATTATAGGGGAGTGCCATCATGCCTGAATAAAAGTATAGATTTAAATAACTTAAGCAAAGCATACCTTTACTTTGAATTGACTGATAACCTTATACTTGGTAATCTGCTGGCAAATGTTTAATAACAGGATCTGTGCAGGAAGAAAAATACCCCCATTAATAATGTTGACTAATTTCCCTGGTATAAATGTCCTTCACATGGCCAGTTTTAACCACTGAATTGCTAGCAAAATCTCTATCGACCTCTGTGGGTTATATGAGCCTGCCTGAGTACAACATTGCTGGAATACAATAGCTAACCTTATCTGCCTCTGCTTTTTCACTTACCAAAGCACCTGGTTAGCCAAATTCTGACTCAAATACATTTCTTCTTCATGATTTAAAAGTATCATTGTGTGATAGTTATCAGTCAGATGAATCCTGCATATTATACAGCCTTCCTTGATAAGTTTTCTTTATGCCCAAACATGCCTGACAGGCACTTGGCATTGATGCCAAATCAATCTTTAGTTACATTAGATCAGACTTTAATTCTATAATATTTATACACCTCATTTGCAAGGAGATACTCTAGTTGCCCATCAGCTGATGAATGGATAAAGAAAACTTTTTTTTTTTAATACAATGGAGTAGTACTCTACCATAGAGAAGGTAAACTTGAGACATTTCTAGTTAAATGGACGCACCTTGAGACCAGACTTTTAAATGAAATAAACCAGACATACATGTGTAAATATTGCATTTTTCTCTGGTGTGAGAAACTGAAAGTGTAAATAAGAACCAGAATATTTAATAGATATTGTTACTGTGAAATAGGAAGAAAATGTTCAAATGAGAAGGGGAACCTGGGATGGAGAAGTGGGAAAGAAAGGAAGGAAAAAGGAAAAAAAATGCTGAGAAAAGAATAGTAACAAAGCTTTTGCAAATAGGGAGAAGAGGAGTTAAAGATAAGGTAGGGAAAAGGAAAAAGAGAATCAAATTATACATGTCCAATTACGCATTCTCTATGATGAATATATGTATGTCTAAAGTGTTACACATTCTTTGTGATGAATATATGTATGTCTAAAGTGTACCAATAAATAGATTTTTTTCTTTTTAAAATATAATTGACTTTAAAATGCAATTTTAGAATATCCTTTAAAAAAAAAAAGACCTTCCACAGTGCTTATCACTACTGTATTTACCTGAAATGTTTCATCATTCACACCAAAAACTCTGGACCCACTAACCATAGCTAATGCTCTCCTCCCACCAACCTCCAGTAATCTCCATTCTATTTTTTATGTATTTGATGCAGGGTCTTGCTACACAGCTTGGACTTGTGTAATCCTCCTATTTCAGCCTCCTCAGTGCTGGAATTACAGGTATGAGGAACCATACCTGGTTTTGGCGGCCAGCATGGTGTGCCCAGAATTCCAGGCTGGCATGGCATGTGGAACTGGAGATCCAACCCAGGTCCTTGCACTTCTCAGGCAGGCATTTAGATGGCTGGGTTATCTCCCCAGCCCTGTCACTCTACTTTCTGTCTCTATGAATTTGCCAATTCTAGGTGCCTCAAATAAGTGGAATCATATATTTGTCCATGTCTTTTGTTACTCTCCTACATCAATATTTTTTAGAAAACATCTAAAATTGGATAAATAATTGTGAAAGCCTTAAGTTAGAGACAGAAAAAATAGATCTTGTGAGATGTACAGATTGCCTTGTTCAAAGTAGCTCATGATGTACAAACTTTGTACATTTCAGGCTTTAAAACGTGAACTCCCTTTGTGCTAATGCTTGTTTAATCTCAGCAAGTAAAGTGAAATAGCCAACATTTCCCATCAGCTTTGCCTCATCCTTACCCAGAGCTCCTAGTGGTTTTCAGAGGGTCCATGAATAATTTCTGAGATTGTGTGAAATTTTATGCTATCTTTCTGAAGAATCATTCTTAACTCACAAAGATTTTCAGAACGACCCTTTCACAAAAGAAGGATAAGCACCATTTCCAAGTAGTGTAATTAATTATGTTTTCTTCCATGAAATATAGTTAAAAGACCTCTGTTCTTTAACCAGTTTGTCTGTATCTATGATCAGTGAATGCACAACAAATGATAAGTTCTTGACTTGTTATTTAGAAAGTTTGGCTTAGTGATCATAGAATTGCTATAATAATGACAATAACATAGCATGCTTGACTTGGTGGTTCAAAAAAGAAATAAAAGTAGGTTAACCCAAAATTATTGTATAAGGGGTTGAGACTCTTTTCATTTATTTTATAAATATGAAGCCTGTATAATTTGTAAAGAGTGGTATAAGCCCTCAGTACGGCAGCCAGCAAAACCTTGTCTCTACCGCAGGGGTTACATCTCCTCTGCCTATCACAACCCTTTGAAGCCTCACTGCCTTGCTATGCGTGCAAACACCTGGGTGACCCTAGCAAATGCTCAGCTCTGGAAGGAGGGTCGGTACATATCCTCATGTATGTCTTCATGGGCAGGAACATGCAGGCCCATCACAGAGTCTGAGGAATAGGAGGGATTGTCTGACCTGAGCCTGTGATTCACAGGATCCTTAAGCTTACATTTTACCTTCCTTGTCACACATAGATTATTTATTTACCTCAATTCGGTGTTAGTGGTGCTATTTATTAAATATTTAGGTACCTTATATACACGATATATAACTGTACATAATTTGTTGTCTTAAGATGGTAAGATACAAACAATGGTCCAGGCTTGTTTTTCCTTGTGTATCATTGCTATAACAAAATACCTGAGACAATCAATCTAGAAGAAAGATTTGTGTTGTCTCATGGTTTAAGGGGTTTCAGTCCAGGGGAACTGGCTCCCTTGCTATGGGTCTGTCGCAAGGCAGAAATATCATGGCTGAAGGACATGATGGAGCAAAGCTACTTACCTCACAGCATCTCAGAAGCAGGAAAAGCTAGAGAAGCAGGAGCCAGGGGCAACATATACCATTCACATCCATGGCCTCATAACCCAGTTCATCTAGTGAGGCCCCATCTCCTAACAATCTCATTCAGCTAATGAATGCATGAGTGAATTAATCCACTTGAAGTTGTAGCCCTAATGATCTAAGTGTTTGCCACAAGCCCATCTGCTGGCCTCTTAGCCTGTAGCAAAATAAGCCTTTTGGGAGAAATTCTGAATTCCAACCACAATGCCTTGAAACATAAAGGCAATGTTTTAAAGGAAGGGTGCTTGAAATCAAATCCTGTATCTAAATCTTAATTCACTAATGTCCTGGTTACATACTATCAGCAATTTTTTTAAACCATGTTCAACACATCTACCTTTAGAGAAGAACTGCATCTCAGGATGGATTGTAACAAGAATCTCCCCTGTACTTAATTTATGTGAGATTTAGACAAGACTCTTGGGCTTTGAGTTGATACTGTAATGAGAAGACATGATTAAGGGTACTTTGAGATAGAAATATTATTTAATCATAAGGAAGTTCCTTAAAGTAGAAAAGGAGAATGAAGAGGATATCAGAGTCAAGAGATATTGAAGGGGATTCAACCTGCTACTGCTGTCTTTAATGTTATAGGAAGATGGTGACCAGGAGTTTGGGAAACCAAGGTACAGGAAAATAGATCTACCCAGAACCTACAGAATGGAATGTAACCCTCATAACAGGCTGGTTTTAGCATTGTGAAACACTCAAGACTTCTGACCTCAGAGCATCTGGGTAACCAATTTGCACTGATTTAAGCCACTAAATGTGTGATAATGTAGTAGCAGTGGAAAACCAACAGCATTTGACTCAGGAAGTCTGCATTTCAGAACTAAGTTTGTTAGCAGATCTGAACAACTTATAACAATGGCCTACTATGTAGTAAGCAATCAATAAATGTTGCTATCCTTTTCAAAGGGAAAAAGCTAATATGTAAACAGTTCTATAAAATGTAATTTACACAACTAGGGACTATTTGTAAAAAGACTACAATGAAGCTTCTAGAGAGAATACTATGATATTATAACTATCTCTAAGAAGCTGCTTGTAAATGTAGGCTGCAAACTCAAATATATATGTGGGCTCTATATAAAGAGGCTAGGCAGATGCTGTACCAGACAGAAGAGGTAGCCCCTTTGAGGTGCAGACCCTGGTCTCACTGATGACAATGAAAATGTAGTGTGGGCCTTGTATTTTCAGATACTTCAAATTTTCAAGAAGCTTGAAATATTTACCTTCTCCCTTAAAAATTTTCCCCCATTTTATGGACAGAAGATAAAATTCAGGGCCTTGTACATACTAAGTAAATGTTCTATACGGTGAAGTAGATCCCCAACCCTAATCTCCACTTTTTAAATACTAGAAACCAATTCATATTCAAACACATACACAACATAATTTTCAGGCAAAAGTGATCATGTTTATGAGCCATGCTAGTGCCAGAGGTCCTGGGGTTGGCCTCTGGGGCCAATTAGTGAACATACATGAAGCCTGAAAGGGTAATGTGTGTATATACATAAGTACGGAGTCACCTGCTTAGGCTGGGAGCCTGCTTTTGAAAGTAGTGTTTTGGTTCTCTCAGTCTTACATGATAAGGGCATCTTCCACGGTGCTTTTGGAACTCTAAATCTAAGAAACAATAACTTACACAAAGATTTTCAAAAGGACAACTTCAAATTGTGTTCAAATCAAATTTTATTAAAATTATTTGGCAAACTGGGAAGCAGTATAAAATCCTTGTCTATGACAATGGGACATATTAGATAAGGGTTTTGGCTTGTTATAGGCTTGGGCACACTACATCTTAAAGTAAGTTCTCTGCTCTTTAGAGAAAAATGGTCTTAAGTTTTCTATTACCCATAGAAAAGTTGTAAAATATTGAAAAAATAAAATCCAAAGATCAAAAAATTCTCAATTATTAAGAGTTTACAAGGTATATTGAAAACATCTACATCTAGTCCTCCAGATAAAAAGCAGACAGCTGGCATCTGGATTCTTATTGATACTTATTGCAAATGACAATTCAGAAACCAAAGTATTTCCAAAGCTTACAAAAAGCCCCTTAAAACTCCTACTATGGTTGCACTAGAATTACAGATAGAACCGGGAAATCACTTGATTAGGCCTTTAAAATTTCAAGATTTTGGCACAGTGAGACCCTGTCTCAAAAAAAAAAAAAAAAAAAAAAAAAAAAAAAAAAAATTAAAATTTTTTTAATGAAATTTTTTTTTTTTTTTTTTTTTTTTTTTTTTTTTTTTACAGTAGTTTGGGGCACTATTTGATCATTAATGCTTTATCATTAGCGTCTGCCTTACAGTCGATCTAAGTATTGGCTTATTTAAGTGTGTTACTGGACATCAAACAGTGGAATATCTTCAGCTCTGAAGCAAAAACATTCAGCAGACCTTAAAGCAAAACGCTGCAGGACCTGGTGCTCCTTAGTTGTTCTCCAGTGAGCCTGAAGTTGACTGTAAAAGAGGGTAAGAGAAAGCTGTGTAAATAAATAATCTTGCTTTCCTAGCAGTCTATGAAAACTTGACCATGGCAAATTTGTTTTGTTCCAATGATAAGGATATCTCTCAGGCCTCAGAATGTGGGAGACAAAGATGCAATGGGGAAAGAACATGAGAAAATCGTACCCTGGCTTCGCTCTGAGGCAGTGGTTTCATTAAGATTCAAAGCGACTGTTTTCAGTCTCTCTTTTAAAGTACTATTTCTGGACATTCCAAAGACTAATGAAAGGCAGTTCCTCCCAAGAGCCAATTTAATCTCAATAGACACAGAAGACAGCCATACCACATTAGTGTTAATTGGTTGCCAGATTTTATTTAAGTGCAAATGCTTGCTCTTCAAGAAGAAAAGGGGTCCAACCGGGAGCCTGGTGAGCCAGTAGAGTAACTGCCTATTGTGCACAAGGCCACCACACACACACACTCACAATAGACACACATGCACAATACAAATGACACTAGTTTAGTACTAACTCATTTATCTGTGCTCTGCATAGCTTTCTGTCTCAGGAAAAGCAATCAGAGCAGGCTGGTTTCACCAGAAGAGTCTGAACTTTACAAAGGCTAACTATGCTACTTACTTGTACTGGGAAATTAACTACAGCAGTAGCATTTCTATCAAACAGATTCTACTCTTACTCCCCAATGAAAAGAAAATATATATTTTTTTAATTTTATTTATTTATCTTTCTTGTTTCAGAACCTTTATTTGTTCTTTATTTGTTTATTCACTCATTTTTGTGGCCGGCTCAGCCCACACCGAGGGCAGGGCTGGCGCAGCATGTGGTGCGGGGGATCGAACTGCGGTCCCAAAAGCCGCCCAAGCTTTCCCAAGCAGGCGCTTTAGACCACTGAGCTATCCCGCCGGGCCCCAGAAAATATTTTCTTTAAGAAAGAGCATGAATATATAAATTTAATGTTTCTCAAGGAATAATTCTTTGAATCTAGTTTGATTTTTTAAAAAAGATCTAATTTGAGGATTGTCTTTAAGAAACAGTTAAGATATAGTGGGTCTTTCCTAAGGTTAAAGTTCATCTCCTTCAAAATGCTTAACTTAATATTCAAGTATTTAAAACAACATTAGTACATATAACATAATCTTGTCAATCCATAAAGACATTTAAAGCCAGAGAAAAAAATTAGACTTACAAACAGAGTCTTGATTCCAAATTTGCTATGGAATGTCATGGTGACTTTGTTTTTATGTCCTGTCCTTTGATCAAAAGCATGGCATGTATCAAAAGGTGGGCTGTATAGGTGAAGGCTCACGGCAGGTTCTGTGTGGCTGACATTCTCTACTCGATGTAAGCCAATGGAATCTGAAGAATACCAGAAAGGGAAGAAGAGCTGCAGGAGCTTAGATGGTAGCTGAGGGCAAACATTTTGTTAATCATCTATGATCTTGAATAAATAGGCATATGGAACTAGCTGAAATTAGTTACCATAGTAAGTTACCATAGTAAGTTATGCACCAGCTTCTTCCCACTGCAATAACACAATTTAAAGAGACACTGACATACAGAGACAAAGAAAAGAGGAAAAGAGAAAACAGTAAAATTGTGAAAGCTCAAGAGAGGATGGCTTGGAAAAGGAGGGATAGTGAAATCTTAAGGCATTTGTGGGGAAAACCAGGAAGTAACCTGGTTTGTATCTTAAAACTCTCAATTAGCTGAGCAACTGGCAGTGTCACAAAGGAAGAGTGAGGAGAGAGCTAAAATACACCAACTGGTTGGAAGTCTATTTAAGAAGCACAAATCCCTTTCACCAACTTTCCCTGCCTTGTCTCTGAGAAGACAGATCTATTGTCAGCAGGAGTACGGAGTACAATCAATGAACTAGTGAACTGCAAAAGAAGAATAGGTACATTAAAAAAAAATTACATAGTAAAACAGTAAGGTTTTCTCACCATCCAGTTGCCAATAGGCTTTTTTTTTCCCACCTTGAGGCAGGAAATGAGAACAACTTTTCTTTTTTCTTTTTTTTTTTTAGTATTTAGTACAAGGTGTCACTACACAGATAGGATTTGGACTCATAGTGATCTGCCTATTTTCAGCCTCCCAAGTGCTGGGATTACAGGCATGGGCCACCACACACCCAGTCTTAATCCCTGTCACCCCAGGGGTGGGGCTGGCACAACATACCCGGGATCAAACCCAGTGCTTATGTCTTAGGCTGGTGCTTTAATCAGCTGAGCTATCTGGCTGACTCTGGAACAACTTTTCAAGGAATTTTGTTGCTCAAGCAAAATGCCCTAAAGATTCTGTCACTGGGAATTCCTCAAGGAAAGGTCTCCATCAGATAATCAAAGTGAAGTCTGCTACCAAGTCCCAAATCTGTGTTCAGAGCTATCAATTAACTTTTTCCCCCTACCTTTACACATTACAATGTAGCCAAGTCTACCAATACTGAAACTAGCCTGTGTCACAAAAACAGCCTAGAGCAACTTATAAAAGGCAACTTGAAACAGATGCTACTTAGAAGGCTTTAAAAGCCTATCAGCAATGTCCTATGAGAGATAAAGTGCCAAACAAAGTCCAAAAAATATGCCCTAATAGAAGAGTGAAGGCTGGCGAGATAGCTCAGAGGTCTACAGTGCCTGCTTAGGCAAGCTTAGGCAACTGCAGAGATTGCAGTTCAATCCCTAGCACCACATGCTGCTCTGGCCATAATATAAATAAAGTTAAGAAAAAAAAAAAAATAGAAGAGTGAGCACAAAAGTGCTGCACAGGGACTCAAAGAATAAAAAGACAGAGGGGGGGGAAATTTGAGAATTCAAAATTTTAATGCCTTCACAATTATAATTTCAGAAACACCACAAGAAATAACCTGAATATATATATGTCTAGATGTTAAGAATCTGCTGAGTACGCAGCCCAGTGAAGGAGTCATCAAACAGAATGCAATGATGTGAAGCTTTGCAACACTGCGGACAGAATGACAGCACCAAAAGGATTCCAAACATTCCTAGAAAGATAGATGAGCAGAGTCCACAGACATGTGTAAGAGTGAGGACGACACTGGGCTTTATACCCAAATAGTGGACACTAGAGGCAAGAAAACCATAGTTCTGGCAGATGACAGATGATATCTGCCATGTCACCACCCACAGTCAGCTGAATAACCAACCAATCAAGGTGCAGGAGTTGAATATAGAGATTGATTTTTTTTTTAGAAGAACAAAGTCTACAAGCAGAAGACTGAGGTTTGAAGATTGACTTGTGAGGCTACATTTGAACAAATGACAACTCTGTGGATTTTCAGTATTCCTTGTTTTGAAAAGTGGAACCTGATTCTCAGGCCAGCAAATGCTTTGATTCTATAGCTTACTACTTTCATAATATCTTGGCTTAAGGACAATTTTGCACAGATGTTCAACATTTCTAAGAACTGACTGTCTTTTATTCAAGTAACTTGTTTCAACTGTAGGTATTCACACCATCCAGTCTGTGGTGGACAATCTTGCAAGCAAAGACTGCAAATACAAGGCACTCAGCCTTAGCTAAGCCCAAGCTAAGGCTTACTGTTAATCCTGGCATCATCAGTATTATATTTTGATCTTTGCCTCTTTCTCCTTTATTTATATATATATATATATATATATATATATATATATATATATATATATATATATAGTGTACCCTCTGTTGCAGCAATCTGGGGTGTTTCTTGACAATATTTATGAAAGCCAGTTATACCCACGTTCTATGGGCTTTTTGTCCATTGCTTTTTGTCCAAACTTGATATGTCTGCTCCATTGCTCTCCTCTGCTCTAACCTGTGTTGAATATTGTTGTCTCAGCAGCCCAGATGCTCACTTATCTTGCCTGGGTCTCCTGTACTCGACATATTTTTCTCCTGATCACTTTCCATCTACAACCTAAATCTGGGATCTGCAAATATTAGAGGTTGAAAATTGGTGGCTTTTAAGTTATTTGATTTTTTTTTTTTTTTCTTTTTTTGAGACAAGGTCTTGCTATGCAGTTCAGGCTGGCCTTCAGCTCACTTTTGTAGCCCAGGCTGGTCTCCCACTCGCACCAATCCTCTTGCCTCAGCCTCCCGAGTGCTGGGATTACAGGCATGAGCCACCAGGCCCGGTAAGTTATTTGGATAATTAGTCTATAAAAATACTATAGTACATCTCACTTAAAATTCATAAATTAGCAAAGATTCATATAAATAAGAACATTTTCAGAGTCTGTTGAGAAAGAAATCAGGGCGCTCTCATTGGTGAGTGCTCACCACCAAGGTCTGCACACCAGCTCACAGTACCCCTACCACAGTCTCATCCCTAGCCCATATCACTCCCTGACCCCACAGGCTTGGCTTATGCAGACTTTTGCATATGAAACCCTTGAAAAAGTTTATGTATTTCCCAGTAGCCAATCTCAGATTGACACCAACTGAAAGGAACTGTTTTTTAAGGCCTTTGCCCTTATTGTATATGGTATAGGCGACAACCTGGTTCTTGTAAAGCTGGTATACCTGATGTATGGCAACTCTCAAATATTGTTTAAAAAACAGTATGAGTTTTTTTTTTTTTTTTTACTACATAGAAATCTAAGCCTTGTGTTATATGGACAGAGGGGAAAAGAGCTTCCTATAAATCTGACTTGTGTAGGATTTCTTAACCTAATGATGGGACAAATTTAGGTCAAATCTCAGGACTAACACCAGACTTTAAGATACAGAAAGGAAGAATAGGCACTGCCAGAAAAATATCTGTAATGCTATATTTTATATAATGAGATTACATTATAGTTAAGAGAAGGTGCTTTAGAGCCAAATTACTTGAGTTCAAATCTTGGCTACTACTCAAGAGCTGGGTAACCTCAGACAATGTATTTAATTTTCTTCATGTTCTAGGGAAAGCTACTATTCCTTTTAAGAATACAAAAGCTAAATCACTGTCTCTCCTGAGAAGCATTAGTTTTCCCACACCACATTTAGGAGAAAGTGAGTTCTTATTAAAACACTTATAAATCACTGTACCATATCATATTTTGTGAAATTTCCCATGAGTAAAGTCATTTAGTCATGCTATATTCATTTTAGAAAAATATGGACTTGCATGTGTTCTTAATCACTTCCAGAACAATCCCTTACATTTTCTAACATAAAGACTACTATTTCCAAGAAATAAATATATTTATACACAAGATAATTATACAGCTAGTTTCTCTTAATTCATTGAAAAGGAAGGTTTGTGCTAATATTGTTTGAACAAGACATCACACCTATGTCTTGTCCTCTGAATAACTACTATGAAGACAATAATACAAAATGTATTCATTATGGAAACTTTCCTACTAACCTGTTTTGAATCTGTTTTATTGTTACTTTTGTTTTTTTTTTCATTTGTTTGTTTGTTTTTCTTTAACATAAGAAAAAGTTTACTATTTCCAATCTGATCTTTTTTGGTGAGTCTACTAAATATAAATTCATATTTTAGGCTGAGCGCTCTACATTTTGGCAGTTAAATGACTTTTCATTGGATGCTATCCTACAAACATATGTTTTAAATAAGTTATTCCAACCAAGATTCAAAACTTTGAAAAACAAAACCCACTGTGTTTAGGTCATTTCCCAAGTATGTTAAATCATGACTCCATGTCAGGCTCCACACACATGTGCAAACAATCACTATTTCAGAAATGATTTCAGTTTCTCCCACTCAGGTATACAGAAAGGACAAGACATTACCATTGATGTAGGCACACTGGTTTTCTCTCAAGGTTCTTTCAGACTTCTTGGTCATCTCATTGGACTTTTTGTCAGGCCAGGCAAATAATGTCTCCTTTAGATTTCCTTGCAGCATTTTCAGAAAGCAGTGGGAATTCGTGTGATCATGAATACTGCTATTAATACACAAAATGACAAGAGAACTCAGCAGCTCGTCAGTTATCCAGTCTGTCTTGGACTGATAACTACACATGGGCAAAAACACATCTTCCAGGCCCAAATCCTTTTCAGATGGACTTTTAAAATGCTTTCCATCACCAACTGAATAAAAGTCAAGGCAAAGTAATAAAATAACAATATGTCATCACTATCAAGGAATATGAGATAAAAGGTTTTTCTTGTTTGTTTTGCTTTTTAATTGCTGGCACTGAGGAATGGACCCAGGACTTTATGCATCTTAAGAAAGCATTCTGTTCCTAACCTATATACTCAGCCCCTTTACTTTGAGAAAAGATCACACTATGGTGCTCAGGTTGGCCTTGAACTTGCTATTTCCTGCCTTAACTTAAGTAGCTGGGGTGATAAGTATCTGCAATCACACTGAAAAGGGGCATAGTTTGGATGCTGCCTATAGTAATGAGTAGTTAATTTTGTTTTTGTCAGGCTGGGAAGATAGATGGTGGTCTAAGCATCTGCCTGGCAGCACAAAGACCCAGGTTTGATCTCTGGTACTGCATACCATGCCTGCCCTGAAACCGGGTTTGGTGGCACACACCTGTAATCTCAGTGCTAGGGAGGCTGAGACACAAGGATTACTGAGTCCAAACTGTGTAATGAGAACTTGTATCCAATAAATAAAATTTTTTTTTAAAAATTTAAAACATATTGTATTTTAAAATGCTGTGCCTGAACCTTGAGAAAAAACCAGTGTGACTACATCAAGTAAATTAACTACTCATTTGGTAGTAAAATCAGCAACTTTTTATCTCCTTCATAATCTAGCTTTTACTAGCTCACTTAACCTGAGTTACAATTCAATTAGGAACATATCTTAGAAATGACAGTGTTTGCCTAGTATTTGAGGCTCTGGGTTTGATTCTCAGTACCATATGACAAAACAACAAATATAATAATTACAGAAAATTTAAAAATAAAGATAGTTATCTTTATAATTGTACACCCTGAGATGATCAATTAATATATTACTTACTGTTTTCTGTTTTCTTCATCCATGTTTTTTTCTTCTCTCTTTCATTTGGAGGATAGAGGAGATGTGTATATCCCCCTAAAATTATACTGTACATTGTATAAAATGTTGATATCTAGAGATTTAGAGTAGCCAATCTGGTTATCTCTTAATACTGGTGGAGAGACTAAGTTTTATTTGATATTAGAATAAATATAAGTATATGAATTAGTAAAGGCTATAGGGTTGATTAAAATATATAGACCTGTATGTGGCAGGTACGATGGCACTCTCTGTAATCCCAGCATTCAGGAGGCTGAGGCAGGAGGATTGCTGCAAGTTCAAGGCCATCCTTGAGCACAGAGTGAGACCCTATCTCTAAACACTATGCAATACAATTGCTGAACCTGTATGTTTTTAGTATTTATTTCATATGTTGAATTCTATTAACCTGTATATGTATCATTAAAACTTGTTTCCTAAGTTCTCAAGGCCTAGGCCTATGCTTGATTAATAGGTTCACAAATAATACAATTCATTCCATATGATTCATTCCGTATGAGTAAATATATTCAGTAGAACTAACTTTCTATAGCCTTAAAAATGCATTTGTCCCTTTTCCCATCAAAAGCAGATGAGAATAAAGAATTTAAAGAATAAATTATCTTTATTCTTTTTACGGTGGCCTCTCACTACAGCGGAGGTTACGTCCTAGACACACTTGTCTTAAGTGAACATCAGCAAAGTGGTGATGTTATATTTTAGTATTTACATATATTTTAAGGCTTTATAAACCTTTCCTACACTCTTATGTTTTTCCAAACTCTTTTTTTTTAATTTCTTTTATTGTTTCAGAAATTTTATTTGTTTGTTTATTTGTTTTTATGGCCAGCTCAGCCTGCCCTGAGGGCAGGGCTTGTGCAAACATGTGGTGCCGGGGAACGAACTGTGGTCCCTGCAGCTGCCCAAGCTTTCCTAAACAGGCGCTTTAGACCACTGAGCCATCCTGCCGGGCCCCAATGTTTTCCAAACTCTTATAAACCTTTCCCACTCTTGCAAAAACACTTCAAATGTCCTTAACCATTTTCTGAACTCATAAACTTGCATAATTTTAACAACATACAGATATCACATGGTACTGCAAAATCCATGATAAATAGTTTAGATTTTTTTTTAGTTTAGATTAGTATAATTTGAAAATCTGCAAAACTGGGTCCACAAAAGTCGAACCCCAAAATAGTAAGGGACTACTGCACTATTCTGAGCAAATCTATTTTAAAAGATAATGATATCCAATTGAAAGACTGGCAAATGCATAGACTAAAGAATTACATGTTAAAAAAAAAAAAAGCAATAATTAGTTTGAAGTAGGAAGAAATCATTTGAACTGTGAAACTGTGAAATGATTTTCTAGCTCCAAGTCTGGTTTGGTCTTTGATCCCACAATTGTTTACACTCCTCAAACACCACAAAGGTCAGGTTTAAACACAATTTCATAAAAAGTTTAACTCCACTGAAGACAGAGGTTAAGTTAAGGTGACTAAGGTCATTTGATTTACTGTCGTTTGGGGGAACTGGTTTTAACATACACACTATGTACCTGAACTCCCTATGCTAATTCCTATGGCACATTTGTTGGGCTTAGAGGACAGTGTGAATTATTCTGAAATGTGATCTGTTAGTCTTTGCAAAATTAGTGGCTAGTCTGGCACTGTGTAGGCCAAAGGCACTAAAGAAATGGCTTGAATGATTATATTACCTGCCGTGCCCTTCCCCCCAGCACAGAATCATCAGGTTAAACTTCCCATTTCCTTGATCCACAAGATTTCGGGTATACCTGAAAGAAAGCATTCAGAAGTTTACATTGGACTGCTGAAACAAGGATTTAGGAAAAATAAGTCTTACAAAGTGCCATACATGTTAACAGTTCTACCACTAAGCAATTTTGAATGTGGTTTTGTAATAAGCAATCCAGCACAAATGAAAATTACTCTTCACAGTTGATTTTTGGCCATTCTACATTTTGTTGGTTTTGTTCTGTGTCGCAAGTCCCTGCAGACCACAGGACCTTTCTACATTTTGAATCACCAACTAACTGCTCAGCTTTGGCTAGTGGTGTAAAAAGATAACAAGGAGCAGCATCCCCAGTAACAAATTCTGTATTTCTCTGTCGGTATCAAATTGATTTTTAAAAAAGTTTAAGGTACAAAGTATTTGCAAAGCACATAAGCACTCCAGTGAAGAATATTACTGTTGTCATGGGATCTTTTCTTCCCTCCTGCTGAATAGAACTGGAGAAACAAGGTTTCATTAAATAGCTGTTCTAGAATTCTCTGTAGCTTTACTGCTAAAGTGCAGATACCAACTACATTCAGAAGCATTTATAGCAAAAAGTTCTCCAAAAGTAAGGTGGGTGTTGACCTATGTACCAGAACAAAGGCTTCATTGGAAAGAACACTAAACAAGAGAAATCAATAATTGGCAAAAAACAAACAAACAAAAAAAACCCCAGCTATTATAACCACACTGCAACCATATACAGGGTGGAGAGGATTCAACTTTAAAATTGTTATTAGTTCAATCAGTAATAGTGTTATCATCTGATTAGCAAAATGCAATAATTATGGTATTCAAAGAGGCCTGGCCAACTGGTAATACATCTTTTCTTTTTACCTTGTTTTTAAAAACTATTATAGTATTATAACAAATACTATGAAAGTTATATTTTGTTAAGGTAAATACTGTATCATGTGTTAAAAAAATCAATAAAAAATAGATAATATAATAAAAATGAAAAACTATAATAAAATATTTAAGAAAAGAAGCTTTGCTATTCATATATATATATATATATATATATATGGTATATACAGCCCAAGACAATTCTTCTCTCAAAACAAAAGAACAAAAAGAGGAGATGTACACAGCTGAGACTGTTATTTTTCAGCAACAGTTCTTACTGCCTTTCTGGTGTGGTCCATTTGCTCGGCCTCCATTACCTCTTGTTCCATCTGACCCTCACGTCCACTCTTGCCCCCCTTCCTCAGGCTCAGGGCCAGCTGCTGGCAGAGCAGTCCTTGAGGGCATTATTTAGTAAACACTTCTAGCTGTCAGTCCTCACTTTGTTACTTGTTACAGAGCCAGGAATTCACAGTACACTGGGCTCCTACAGGGTCTTGCTTCTTTGCCAGTCTTAGGGTCACCTCTTGTTTTGCTCAGTCTCCTTCCCAAGAATTTACTGTCTGGCCCACACTGGCCAGACATGTTTTGTGGAACATATTCCATATTGGTTCTCCAGTGCTGCACACTGCCAGCTCTGAGTCACAGATCAGCACATGTACAGATTTATTCAATATCATTTCTGCTCTTCCATTTTCCTCCACTGTCTGCGCAGAGTATGCTGTTAAGCATGGTTACAGCCTATCCTGGTTAATTAATTTCATTTAGCCAATACTACATCTAGTCAGACATCTATTGTAATGGAACTATTACCCATCATATGTCCAGAGAAAGTTCAAAAGTGATTTCGAGTACAGGCTCTAGAATAATTAGGTTTATTTCACTCTGATAGAAATGAGCCCTTGTACAATTTATCCAGGCATCTCATTTCCCATTTGCCAACTAACCCCTGCTTGTAAGACAAGAAGAATGGCATCTGGTTATACTGTGTAAAGTGAGAAGTTCTCACTTATCTGCAACAAATGCAATTTTTTTTTTTTTTTCCTTTTTGAGACAGGGTCTCCCTATGCAGTTCAGGCTGGCCTTGAGCATACCTTTTTTTTTTTAATGGCCAGTTCAGCCTGTTCTAGGGGTGGGGCTGGCACAGCATGTGGTGCCGGGGAACAAACTGTGGTCCCTGCAGTTGCCTAAGCTTTCCTAAGCAGGTGCTTTAGACAGCTGAACCATCTTGCTGGCCCAATTTTATAGCCCAGGCTGGTCTGGAACTCACACTGATCCTCCTGCCTCAGCCTCCCAAGTGCTGGAATTACAGGTGTATGTCACCATGCACGCCAAATACAGACAAAATTTAAATGCTAGATTCTGAATCTTTACTGATAGGTTGAGGACCTGCCTAGAAACTGAGTTGATAGGAACCTAAGAAATTCAAAAGCCACATCACAAATTAAAAAAATAATACAATGGCTTTCAGAGTACAGATCCATGCATTTTAGAGATAAGAGTGAGCCAATGCTTTGGGAAATGAAAAGGCCAGTGTGTGCTTAATTTGTGAAAGCTGATAAAGAACTTAATCCCACAGCTGAGAAGGTTGAATTGGTTTGCAAGTGCAAGCAGTAGAAACTGAGAGGTAGTAGACAAAATTAACAGGCCAATTTACACTCGGGAAAATGGCTTCTGAAGGTGCTTGGTGGCGGGCAACCCCTGGCATAGCAGTGGAGAGCTGAAGTCAGGGAACTGTGTTGCCCAACCCAATCCCACCCTTTTTCTGGATAGTTGAGATGCACTTCTTTCTTGCAATCACCCTCTTCTAATAGGTACAGCCAGTCAGGTCCTCCAGGAGACAGGCGGGTAGGAGCCTGCTTCCTCTGGCTGCAGGGTCTCTATGCACCTCCAACTTTGTGGTCGGCCATCGCTTCTCGGAGGGAGGCATTGCTTTAGAGGCGGGGGGGGGGGCATCGGCGTGGTTTGCAGCGGAGGTGTTTGGAGGCAAAGGGGGTGAGGGGAGAGAAAAAACCCTCGTAGCTGCACGGTGGTCTTCTAGCCCTCCCCGGCCCTCCGGCGTGCAGTGTCCGCGCAGCAGCGACAGCAGGATCCACTTTCTCCAAGCAGATCCTGGAAGCCCATCGCGCGCGGCGCCAGCCCCACGACCCACAGCCGGGTTGCGGAGCGGCAGGGGCGGCAGGGCCCGAGCTCCCCGAGTCGGTGTGGCTTGGCGCTGAGGCCAGTGCGCTCTCACCTGTACTGATCGAACTTGGCGTACATCGCCCATTCGGCAGGGTCGCTGTCGTAGGCTTCCAGGACGGCCTGCACCTCCTCTACGTTGACCTCGTCGCCGGCGAAGAGCTGGTGCAGCATGCGAATGAGCTCCGCCAGCGTCCGCGGCTTCAGTACCTCGGTCTGCTCCATCCTGCACGGGTCTCCCTGCTGACCCAGGCCGAAAGCTGAGGCGGGGACGAGGGACCCTGGCTGAGAGCCAAGCGAACCCCACAAGGATCGAGACCCGAGGTCCCGAGGCTGAAGAAGCCCCGCGCAAAGAGGCCCCGTTGCCCGCCCCTCAGGAGAGCGGTGTTCCCACTGGCGCAGCCGTGCACTGCAGCTACACCAAATCTGAGAAATTCGCCTTCCCGGGCCCCTTTTAAGGTCTCGGAGGCAGCTGGAATGTACCAACGGTCCTCGCGGGGTGGAGCGAGGGACTCAGCCACCTGAGCTTGGCGGCAGAGGCGGGGAGGGCTCCCGGGCACGGCCAGGCGCAGGGCACAGCTCCGCGTGCGCTGCCCGCGCTCGGCGGTCCCGCGCTTTCCCGGCCCCCGTGCTGGTTCCCCCTGCCTTGGCGGCCGGGTCCCGCGGCCCATCCCTGCCTGCTTTCCTTGCCACTAACTACCCCGGTGGGGGTCGCAGGGCCGGGACCGGAGGGAAGAATCAGGATTCTGGGGGACGCTGAGGAAGGAAGGGCAGGGAACTCAAGCGTTTTTTTCAGAGAGAAACAAGGAGTCGTGAAGAATCTTAGGGATTGGAGAGGGAAATCCGCCCCCTACCCCAGCCTAGAGAGTAAATAGGAATGAAGGTTTATGGGCGTGGTGGCAAAAGCCTATAATCCCACCTCTTGGGAGGCTGTAAACAAGCAGATCACTACGAGTCCTATCTAATAGTGAGACCCTGAACACCCTGTAGACCCTTCCCTAAAATACAAAAATCAAACGTTGTCTGAAAAAAGACACCCAGAGCCTGGAATGGTAGCATATGCCTGTGATCGCAGCACTGCAGAAGCCTAAAGAGAGGCATCAGGCGTTCCAGGCCAGCCTGGGCCGCTTAGCGAGAGATTCCATCTAAAAACAGAAAGATGCAGTGCGAAGAAACTAATGTTTCAGTTGTTGGTGAGGTGGCTTTTGTGGAGGGGGGGGGAGTGTAAGATGTAATTTATATGGTAATTTGAAATGTAACTATGGATTCCTTCTCGCTAGAAATAGATCCAGGGAATCAATTGGGTTTAAGACTATTCAATGTCTAGGATTCTGGAAGAATGGTCTGGTTGCTCCCTAAGCATGTTCTCTCTTTCCCATGTAAAATGAAAGTTATGGGCACCACATAGTCATGTTTAATATACTAACGATGTTGTTAAGGAAGAGCAGCAGCTCAGCTACCATTATTGAAAGAATACGTGGGGAGAAGCCAGCCTTCACGCTGTGATTGCTGGGAGGTGATGGATAAAGTGTACATACATTTTATTTTCAGGAAGGGGCTCTTTTTTTTTTTTTTTTTTTGAGACAGGGTCTCGCTATGCAGTTCAGGCTGGCCTTGAGCTCACTTTTGTAGCCCAGGCTGGTCTCGAACTCACACCAATCCTCCTGCCTCAGCCTCCCAAGTGCTGGGATTACAGGCGTGCGCCACCACGCCCGGCTAGGAAGGGGCTCTTACTGTGTTGCCCCAGCAGGCCCTTGAACTCATGGGCTCAAGCCATTTTCCTGCCTCATCGTTCCCATCAGTGGCTGGCACAGTCCTGTGTGCATGTTAGACAGGCAGGAAATGTGATCTTGAGTGCATGCTTGTTGAGCTTAGACCATGCTTATCATTAACTGGGCCCAACAATGCAATGGCTAGCTTTCTATTGGAATCCTACAGAGTCAATTTAAATCCAGGAAAAGACAGTGGAAAATTTTCCCCATGGTATATATTAGCTAGTTATAAAAAGTATTATTGACATTATAGGCTTTATTAATATAAGTATATCAAGGTCCAGACAGGTAGTTTTATCATACTTGAGACTCTCAAGGCAATGACTGTCACATAAGACATGTTGCCAAGAGGAAAGATATACAAAGAAAGAAACTAGAATTATTAAAGGTGTGAAAATAACGTGTCTATAAAGTCAACATATTTTTAAAAGCAGCTACTATGAGTGGGGTAATCTTCACATAACTAAGTCACTACCATCAAGTTTAGTCCCATGGGACAAGGTAGGGACACATCAACAAATATTGTATGTAATTGTATTAGTTTTCTCTTGCTGGGCAGAACACTTGGGAGGACACATTTATGTTGGCTCACAATTTCAGTTTAGGCCCAGGTATCTCCAACAGAAACATCATGGCAGAAGGGATGGGCAGAATCTGCTCATCTTATGCCGGCCAGGAACCTGAGAAAGAAAGCAAGATAAAAGGAACATGGGGCAAGATACACCTTCTAAGCCCCACCTATGCACCCTGCTGTACCAGGAAAGAAGCTTTCTATGAATCTCTGGGAACACTTCACATTTAATCCATACCTGGGGAGAAAGACACAGAAATACTGACTATATATAATATATAATGGAGAAAACCAAAAGAAGACTAGTTGGGTGGGGACAAGTATTTTAGAGGATGTGAGAAGGAATGAAGGGAGGATTTTAATGAGACATGTTTAGCTGCAGTGTTGAGATTGAGGAAATAGTAAGTGCAAAAGCTTTGGGATAGGTACAGTTGTGTTTAAATGAGAGCATAAATGAACACAGCCTCCTGGGAGAACACGAGGAAGTGAGGATTACATATCACATAGGCTCTTACAGGTCGGAATACAGACTCCAGCGTTCAGGTCCCTAAGTGTGATGTTTCAATTACTTTTCAGTCGTTGCTGGGACAAATAAGGAAATAATCCCGAAATTAAGGAAGGAAAGGTTTATTTAGCTCACAGCTAGTGGAAGTTTCCATCCATACCCAACTGGCTCCAAGACAGAGTGGCACATGGCAGAAGGCAGTTCACAGGTGGCAGAAAATAGCAAAACAGCTAGGGAGGAGTGGCATCAACAATGGCCACAGAGCAAGTCTGTCTCCTTTATGTTGTATTCAGGCTATTTGCCCCAGGCTGGGTGTAATACCCACACCCATAATCCCAGCAACACTCATACCCATAATCCCAGCACTGGTTCATGAACTAATCTCAAACTCTAGAAGCCTACTCCCCATGACTGCCTAAGGCTTTGGGGGAACAACTAGACACAAACCATAACATGGGAGCCCCTGGAGAATTTGGGCCATAGAGCAGTTACAGTGAAGCCAACTGGTTAGCCATTAAAATGATATATATATACGGGTGGACTGGGAGGGGGTAGCTGTAGAAGAGGTGAGAAAAGGTTGAATTCGAACAAGTTCTGAAGGCTGAAGGTAAGTGTTTGGGATCTGCTGACAGATTTAGCTTGGAAGAGGAGCCAAGAGACAGCTAAGCATGTAGGAAAAAAGAATTTGTCTTGGTATGTACTGCTCCTGGTGTAAACTCAGTTACTGTCATTCTCTCAAGAGTAGTACTTGAAAATAAGAGACTGGGCCAAAAACCATATTCTTGACAGGCTACAATTTTGTATCTCCTTGAATTTCCAAATATCTGTGTCAAAATTGTGTAACTGCTTATATCACATTGTATGGAAAGTTATCAGAATATCAATGATGGTCA